>VMDO01023933.1:0-30663 GCA_007922755.1 Pedetes capensis
ATTGTGTGGATCATAACAAATTATGGATAACACTTCGGAAAATGGGAATACCAGAACACCTAATTGTGCTCATGAGAAATCTGTACATGAACCAGGAGGCAGTTGTTCGAATAGAACAAGGAAACACTGAGTGGTTTAAAGTTGAGAAAGGTGTGTGTCAAGGCTGCATACTTTCACCCTATCTCTTCTATTTATACGTTGAGCAAATAATCCGAGAAGCTGAACTTTATGAGGAACAACATGGCATCAAGATTGGAGGAAGACTCATTAACAACCTGTGTTATGCAGATGACACAACTCTGCTTGCTGAAAGTAAAGAAGATTTAAAACATTTACTGATGAAGATCAAAGATCATAGCCTTCAATATGGGTTACGACTAAACATCAACAAAACAAAAATCCTTACGACTGGGTCAGCATGCAACTTCACAATAAATGGAGAAAAGATTGAGGTTGTCCAAGAGTTTGCTTTGCTTGGCTCTATAATCAACACCCACAGAAGCAGCAGTCAAGAAATCAAAAGACGCATTGCTCTAGGAAAAGCTGTGGCAAAAGATCTCTTTAGAGAAAAGCAAAGTAAAGATGTCACATTGAAGACCAAGGTGCATCTGACTCATGCCATGGTATTTTCAGTGGCATCATATGATTGTGAAAGCTGGACATTGAACAAGAGAGACAGAAAAAGAATTGAATTGGTGCTTTTGAATTGTGGTGCTGGAGACGTCTATTGAATATACCATGGACTGCCAAAAGAACCAACAAATCTGTCTTAGAAGAAGTGCAACAAGAGTGCTCCTTGGAAGCAAAAATGGCCAAACTGCGTCTTACACATTTCGGACACATAGTCAGGAGAGAACAATCCCTGGAGAAGGACCTCATGTTTGGGAGAGTGGCAGGTCAACGCAAAAGAGGAAGACCCTCCACCAGATGGATTGACACAGTGTCTGCAACAATGGGCTTAAACATAAATAAGATCGTTTGCCTGGCACAGAATCGGGAAGTGTTTCGATCCGCTGTACGTAGGGTCACTATGAGTCGGACTCCTCTCGACGGCACCGAACAACAACAACAACACAGTAGGTATAGTTTTAGGAATCAAGTTATTGAACTTACTGCTGAATCCAAAATTCAAATTTATTTCCTCAAAACTGGTTGGGCAATTTATATTTTTTTTCTGTGCTGACTGCCCTGATTACAATATACGGCACATGGATAAAACTGGCAAAGTGCCCTGATTACAATATACGGCACAAAGCATCTTTGTGACTCATTGCAGTTGAGGCCTCCTTACATAAACTCAATGCAATAGGGAGATTTTGCTTCAATGAGCAAACCATTTTGCTGAAAATTATAAACTATATCAGAATTTGCGCAAAACATAAATAATTTTTGTGTTCTTATTAGAGAAATTTAAAGATATACTCAAAAAATCCTTTTCCATACAATAATTTATTCAAAGTCAACATGTTTGTAAATGAGAACTTTCCTATATATTTTTACCTAAGAGAAATAATAAAAATATACATAGTTATCCGAAAAATATATTCTGTGAAAGATATTATAAAGGTTGAGGGTATGTCCCTTATAATAAAGGAGAAGCCCAGGAGACAATAATGTGCAGAAATCTGTGACACTGCATGTACGGGAGACATGCAGAGTTTTGGACCATGCTAATTCAATTTACTCTTTTCTGTTATGGATAGGAGATACTTTGGGACTTTGAAGTTGGATATGAATGTGATATGCCGTCCAAGACCAACTGAACTTGAATCAGTGTGACCGTGTGGTTGTTGTTAGGTGTCCAACTCATAGTGACCCTACGTACAACAGGTGAAATACTATGGTCAGTGCTTCTCCGATATTGGCAGGGTTTTCAATGGCTGATTGGTTTTTGGAGTTGGTTGCTGGGTCCTTCTCCCAAGCCTACAGTATCTGGTGTTCCCAGGTGGTCTCCCATCCAAGTACCAACCAGGCCCAACCTGCTTAGCTTCCAAAATCTGAGGGGATTGGACACCACATTGCTACTGCTGGAGGTGTGACTGTGTTGTGAAGACACAAATAGGGGTCACACAGAAGTCTTCAGTAGGGAAATTAGGAGATGACACTGAAATGTCAAACTATCCTTGAGGACACTTCAGAGCCCAGTAGACCATGAAAAGGGAACCACACTTGTGAATACCAGCTTTATCTCATTTTCAAGGGTGAATTAATGATTTCAAAGTCTAAAGAGTAGGATATATAGTCAGACTTGGTGGTCTAGACCTACAATCAGTCACCATTATATCTTCTGAAGAAACATTCCATTCAGATCAATATCATTAAGAACTAGAATCATCATTTAGTCATACACCATGGACATTCGGGGCCTTTGGATTAAGGAAGACACTGCTAAAGTCCAACATTTTTATTCAGTAGCTCTGTAGTCATGGGAATTTTCCTTATCCACACTGAGCCTCACCTGTCAAATCAGAACAACTCATTAGCAGGGTGGTCATGAAATCTAAGTATGATCGTGTGGATTACAGAACATGGTGCTCGGTATAGGGTGGGAGATCAGCTCATGTTTCCTCTTTACCCCATCCCTTTCCTATTTAACAACAGAGAGGAGCTTAGAGAGAGAATGTGAACTGTTGATTTTTTAAAAATTAAACAAAACATGATATATTTACCTGTAATAACCTCTCTGTTTCAGCAAATCAGCTATACGAAATGAGCCATATCATGATGTTGAACCAATCATGCCTGTAAACACTCACCCCTCCAGAGTCTGGGCTACGTGTTTGCACCTAACCCTGAATGTGCAGAAGGCTCTGCTTCCACCTAGTATCAGAGAAGCTGCACTTGATATTATTTGCAACTAAACACCTTTCATAATGTGTGATTGTCTAAACTGGAAAGATGTAGAATATTTGAGGGGGTATTGTGTTTTAAACTTTTCCTATGATAATCACATCAATGTCACATGGTAAAAGAGATACATTATGGAGAGTTATGAATCCTAAGTTAGATTCAACTGTACATAAGGCACATACTGATTATCTAAATTAAATTTGAATAGTTCATCACACTTCCAGTAAATGCAGAGTTATGTGGTTTTTCTCAGAGAATCTACTTGGAGAGAAATGAGTCTCTTGTTAATACCAATAAAAGGGACCTGAAAGCAGAAATGATGTCCAATCATTTCCTACAAGCGTGATTGACCATAATCTCCTATATGTTAATACAGCCAGACCCATTATGAAGGGACAGTGGTCTGTCTCCAATATCTGCAGAACAGGTTGATAAATGTTTTGGTCTCCTTAGCTGAGGTGAGCACATTTATGGCTCTTCACCCTTAATGTTGTAATGAAAATGATTCAAATTCAAAACTTCAAGTAGTAGTACCAGATAACAAAAGACATAAAAAAACGCCTAATGTGGTATTCATGATACAGACTCACATCAGCAATACATCATTAAGGGATTTTACTTTTCTCCCCCTTCCTGCTATAAAAACTGTGTATCCAGATAGATGATTAAATTACAACAGATGTTAGCTTTTTTATTACTCGTGTGTAGAAAGACGATACATACTTGTCAAAGATATGCTCCTCAGGAATATGAGGGTATAGATGGCATTAGGGTGTACCCAATTAACGCTGAGCTATTCCCTTTATGGGAGGGGGAAACAGCAAAGAAAACAATATATATTCACTCTCTCTCTAAGGCCCTTTTTCTTTAGATCACATGTACTTTTCTCAAAGTTGGAACTCTTCACTCATTTCTGATAAGCAGCAAGTCTCTCAAGAAAAAATATTTCTCTGAGTCAGCAATTAAATATGACACATGCAATGAAGATGAAAAATTGTCATTAAGTCCCCTGGAGCAGTTCTGGCTCCCATTCATTCAGCCGTTAATAGGAGCATCTCCCTAGAACTTTGCACACAGCCTTCTTCATCCTCCCCACTTACGTCAGTGAGATTCAAGCTCAGACTCCCAGGTACCTGCATAGTTCATTAGCTACACAGTAAACATTCTAGATTCACACTTTTCTTCTATGAAGTAAAGCTCCCTGATCTTCTAATAATCGAGAAAGGAACTAAACAATTAACATTCCTGACATTTTTAAATAAAACCAACATACGATGTATAAAGTTAAATGTCTTTTAAGATCCAAAAATACTGACATGCACATATATTCCTAAAACTGCATTGCTTTCTTTTGAGTTCAATAAAGTTACCATAAACATTGTCCTATTGGTGATTACTAGCCAGTTGACAATGGTGGTCAAAGGTGGTCTAACCAACACAACCCAGAGTAAAATAGTAACCTTGAGCTGAAGTTCTGGTTCTGTCATTTCCCATCTTTATGACATTGGATTAGTTTCTCCCAATCTTTGATCTATGTTTTCTGTCTGTATAAAATGAACATAAAACAACACTAGAATCTTGCGTGACTAATACATAAGATGACACCTGCAAAGGTCTTAGCCAGGTTTTTGGTATATGGTCCACGTTAGTTTATTTATTTGTTCGTTTATTTTGCAGTAGTGGGGGGTTGAGCCTAGGGCCTCATGCATGATTTTGCAAGTGCTGTACCATTGAGCAGCACTCTCAGCTGGGGCACCTCTAGCTTCCAACCTGAGATCCTCCTGTTCTACCACGGGAGTCACTGGGATACCAGGCGTGGGTCACCACGCTTGCGTCCATGGTATGTCTTTACATATTTTTCTTGTCCTAGGATTTACATGAAAGTGCTGTGCCATCTGGTATAGAAAAAAGAGCAAAAGCATCTAATATCCTCTCCAAAGGCACAACTAATAAGTGTTATACATTGGGCTCATGGAGACTCTGTAGAGCATACTACGTCCACTATTTACTTCAGTGCCCTTTGTGATGCACTACTCTGAAGAAAATCTAAGGATGGAGTCTGTGTGTTCGTGTATGTTTGTACATGTACGTGAAATTGAGCAGTTAATTGGCTCTTGAACTTGTCATAACTATCTCTTGAGAATCCACTGCTTTTGAGCAACGTAACTAATTCCTATCTTATCTTATAATAAATATGCTTTTTACAAGTCATTAATTTCTCATATCCATTAAGTTTAAGCTAGTTCCAAGTATACTGCAAAGTACCATATGATTAATAGGCAGCTAGTATCTGGAATTGCCTGTAGCCATACCACTGTGGCATCTGATCCTGTCAGATCTCAGAAGCTAAGTAAAGTTGGGCCTGGTTAGTGCTTGGATGGGAGACCACTGTAGGCTTGGGAGAAGGACCCAGCAACCCATTCCCTCTCCACAGAAAAAAAAAAAAAAAGGAAAAGAAAAGAATCAGTTATTGAAAACCCTATGAATAGCAGAGAAGCACTGACAATAGTGTTTCACCTATTGCACGTAAGGTCAACGGTGACTCAATGGCACCTAACAACAACTACAACAGTATCTGGAACTACCAAGAATGTTAACAACGAAACAAAACAGTCACTAACAAAGTAGAATCATACTACTAGAAAGAGTTGAATTAATTTATACCCTACAATTGTGATACATTTGCGTGTGTCCTTTGTCTTCTGTTTATTTCTCTGACATAGAACCTTGGCTGTGACTTTGGTATACTCTAAGGTATAATTAAGGTGCATGTAAAACAAATACATCATTGTTTAATAAAATATTTACTGAGTGGCCACCTATATAGATGAACATCAGAGTTCAGGGCAGTATAGTATCTCCTGTAAACATTAAATACCTATGAAACACTGTTTGCTGGAACGTAAGCAACACTGTGATTGGCAACTGTAGTTTATTTCAGTAGTGTAAGGCGCATAAACCACATAGTCTTTAAATGATGAATTTGAAAAACAAAAGAGATTAAAATAAAAAGAATCTCCCCTAAGAACCCAGGTGGGAGGCAAATGTAGTAGACATTTATCCAACTGAAATTCAGGAGATTGTTTTACAGTACATTTTTCGGTGGTATAGGGAAACTGTCACTGTCTTTGTTAGTGTTTTACAGAGGCATTTATTTTTAGTTAAACAGCTGAACCTCTGCAGCCCAATGAACTGTGGCTGTCTGTGGTATATCCAGCAGAAAAAGGAAAAAAAAAAGACGCTTTGCCATTAGTTCTAAAAATACCAGTGACATGCCAGGGTCACCATCTCTATGTTAAGAACTATGGAGAGCTCGAGAGAGATGAACTTACGTCTTTCACACTCAGCGTCGTCAGTGCAAATGAAATTTTAAAACAACTTTTCACAGTTTTTTAAGTCAGATGCACACCCCAATTCAAAATCTGAAAACAAGCGCATCTATAATGAATGGAATAGCTGGGAAAAAGGTGGGGACATGTCTCACATGGGAACTCTAAATGGTCTTAGACTGACTGCATCTTATAAAATCTATAATAGAATATGTCATGCTATGTACTGTAGATATAAGGTATAGATGGTATAGTTGTTGTTGTTGTTAGGTGCCTTTGAGTCGCATCTGATTCATAGTGACCCTAATAGGGTATTCAACGGCTGATTGTTTTGGGATTGCCTTAGGAGTGGATTGCCACATTCGTCTCCCATTTTTGCAGTGCTGCGAATTGAGCCTGGTACCTCAGAGATGGCAGAGCATTGCCCTAGCCACTGAGCTAAATCCCAGCTCAGACAATATAATATCATATAGATATTGGATACTCTCTCATGAAGACTGGACAGGGTGCTGGACTGAGAGGGCTATGAGGCAGGAATTCCAGGCTGAATCTGCCTGTAACTAGATTTGCAGTGGGTCGATCACTTATTTAACTGGCCTGGGCCTCAGTTTCCTCAATTTTGACATGCAAGGGTATGAATCTATGGTTCCTTCCAAATTGAAAATTTCACACTGCAGAAGGGGACAGCTCTTCCTTGCTCCCTACGTGAACTTTGTACTATTTTCCATGAAGAGTACATCTGATACAATGTGCAAACAAAATGTTTGTACAAAGAAATATTTGTCTCTTCAACCTGGGGAATGCAGAAGGATCTGCAGGCGTATGTAGTTGTTAAGGTATTTGAAAAGCACAGACATGAAGGAAATATTTAGAAAACTTACTTTTGAGTCACACCGTGTTCTCCATGTGTGTACCAGTGTACATGGCTGATTGGAAGAGAAAGTTTGCCACTTTACAACCATTAGGATAGCTACTGTTAAACAAACAAGCAAGTAAACAAGTATGGTACAACCACTATGGAAAGAATATCATGGCTACTCAAAACAAACAAACAAATGAACAAACAAAATAAACATAAAATTACTATATGATCTAGCAATTCCCCCTCAGGGTATATACTCCAAAGAATTGAAAGCAGAATCTCTAAGATATTATTTGTACAATCATGTTCACTCATAATAGCCAAAAAGAAAAGGATATTTAAGTGTCTGTCAACAGAGGAATGGATTAAAATAAATGGTGTTCTACATGTTGTTGTTAGGTGCCATTGAGTCAGTGTTCAACTCATAGCGATCCTACATACAACAGACAAAACACTATTGTCAGTGCTTCTCTGATATTCATAGGGTTTTCAGGGCAGATTGATTTTTCCGAGTGGGTTGCCAGGTGCTTCTCCCAGGTATTCTATATAATGAAATTATTCAGCCTTTAAAAGAAAGGAAATTCTGACACATGTTATGACAATTGATAAATTTTCAGAACACTGTGCTCAGTAAACTAAACATAAAAGTACAGAGATTTATGACTTGATTTATAGGAGGTATCTAGAATAGTTAAAATCACAGAAACAGCAGAACAATATGGCTGCCTAGAGCTATCTATAGAGAGAAACAGAGAGACAATGTTCAATAGGTGTTGTGTTTCAGTTTTTCAAGATGAGAAGAGTTCTGGAGATGGGTGACATTGATGGCAGCAAAATAAGAATGTCTTCAATCTCCTGAACTATGCAGTTTAAAATAGTTAAGATAGTAAAGATTATGTGCATTTTACTACGATCAAAAAGGAAATTTGCCTCAAACTTGAATGCATTACCTCTTTTTGATGCAAATAGTGTGCCATAGCAGATAAGAAATAAAAATTCTGGAAGCAGAATGCCTGCCTTTGGATCCTGGCTCAAGCTTTCACCTATTGGTCTAGCAACTGAAGATATCTGTGACTCTTTTCTCATCTGTAATTTAAGGATAATAATACTCACTTCATGGAGTTATTGTAAAGAAAAAACGTGTTGACATAGTCGTGCATGGGCTGGGGTTTAGCTCAGTTTGTAGAGCGCTTGCTCTGCACACTCTGAGGCTCTGGATTCAATCCCCAGTGCTGCAAATATGGGAGAAGGACCTGGCAGCCCACTCCCGAAACAACAAGCCATCAAAAACCCTAGGAACAGCAGAGAAGCACTGACACAGTGCCGGGCATGGCACAATGTCAAGGAGTGTTTCCTTCTGTTGTACACAGGGACCCTACAAGTCAGCCTTGACTCAATGGTACCTAACCACAACAACAACAATAATGCATACAGAAAGATACCTGGTGAGTGACCAGCAGAATTGTTTTTATTACTATCATTATTGATTTTACTACTGACAAAATTTTACTGGAAATTCTTCACTTATTTATGATGTCAGCTTTATCATTTTAGTTATAGCAAGGAAATCCTTTTAATTTATTTGACATTTTGAAACACTCAGGATTATAACCAAAATGGTTGATTAATATTTTTATAAATAGGAAAAAAACTTAATGTTTATTTATTTTCTTTTTTTGTTGTGATAAACAATATTTAAAGTAAATTAAAAGATTAGAAATGTAAAGGGTCATTGAAGAAGAATTCTGTGACATGAAGAAGTAATAATATCCCCAAGTCTAAGACAATCAGGAAAATGACGCATTGCATACCAAAAGCTCAAGTTCCTTTGGCTGTTGCTAGTTTCCAATGATTGTTTTTGAAAATGCTTGCCATTATTGACACATAAATATTTAGTAAATATTTAGTAAATATTTTACCTGAAAGTTTCTTGGGAAGTAGGAGCTCTGTAGCAATGGAAGTTGTACTAACTCAGGGACAAGATTCTAAAGCAAATGTTTATTTATTTGATAGAAAAAGAAAAAAAAATCTGTTGCTTTTTATTTTTTAGGTATGTATCATATGAAACAAGCCTGCAGCCATACCACTGTGACATGGGATCGCATCAGATCTCAGAAACTAAGCAGGGACAGGCCTGGTTAGTAGGTGGATGAGACACCACCTGGGAATACCAGGTGCTACAGGCTTGGGTGAAGGACCTGGCAGTGTACTTCCAAAGAAGGATCAGTCATGGAAAACCTTACAACTGGCAGAGATGCACTGACAGTAGTTCTGGGCATGGCACAGTGTCTGGTACTGGTTTTGTCTGTTGTACATAGGTTCGCTGTGAGTCAGTCCTGACTCAATGGCTCCTCACAGCAACAGCATAACATGAAACAGATTGTTTGCCAACTTGCTGAGGAGTGGGTTATTTTAAAAAGCCTTCAACTATTTTGCATAAGTTTAGGGAGACACAGAACAGCCTGTAGGCCCAGGAGGCGAATACACTTGAATTGTGTAAATCTTACAAGCTTTCACCTATGCACCATGATTGCATACTTCGTGGAGTGACTGGCATGCTACTAACTGAGTCCCTTGCTGATAGAACTACTAACTGTATCCCTTGCTGATAGAACTGAGGCTTTCGATTTCTTTGTTGCTTTAGAGGAACGGGGTGAGAAGAGAGCCATCCAAGATGGCGCCCAGTCTAAGGAGAAATGAAGTTACGAAAATAATGTTTACATTTTTGCCTAAGGTATGAGAGGCCCGTGGGAAGCAGCCATCTGATTCCTGCCATAACCAGCAACAGCGGTGGGGAAGGAGAGATCCTCATCCTTGTACTCTGCTGCAGTGACATCGCTTTCCTAGAGAGCAGCCTCAGTCAGCTGCCGTGGCCCTCTGAGAGGCAGCATGACTTATGAATGTGGATATTCCAATATTGGAGAATGCATACCTTTAATATCATCTGCCTAAACCTGATGAACAGATGGCATAAAGCAAAATCACCTTACCACAAATAATTATGCAAAATGAAAATTAGATGGATGAAACCTAAAATTTGATGCTTTTTATATTAAGTCAAAATTAGAAATAGATAAGCTCATTTATGGAGCTAATAAATTGAAAGCAGAACATCCATCTTGTGTAAAAAGAAATACTCTGAAATGGAAATTAATATCCTAGTACATAACCCTTTGAAGCACAGTTGCCTCTGTATAGTCTACATTTTCTCAGAAAAGGTTTTTTCTTTTTTTACTGAAATACACGGTAAGAAGTCTGGAAAAGGCATAGTGGTAAAAAATCCAAGTGTATGTGCAAATGTGTGTGCATGCCCAGTAGTAAGAAATGAAATGAATAAAAGATAATAGACTTGGAAATATATTTGAGGTTGACTTAATTTAACTTCATTGATTGGGATTAATTAGATACCTGTTGTTGTTGTTAGGTGCTGTCTAGTGGTGTCTGACTCATAGCGACCCTCATAGGGTTTTCAATGGCTGTTTCAGGATTGTCTTGGGAGTGGATTGCCACGTCCTTCTCTCATTTTTGTGGTGCTGGGAATCAAACTGAGGACCTCAGAGACTGCAGAGCAGTGCTCTACCAACTGAGCTAAATCCCAGCCCAATTAGATACCTACTATGTGTGAATTCCTACTATAGAATAAAATGCAAAGATCATTATGTACTTCTGGGATTAGATTAAGTAATTTAAAGATTTAAGGCCTTCTCCACTGGCCAGGATGCTCGAAGTAGTTTGGAGCTGCTCTTTGACTAGAGTGTAAACAACCAGGCACAAGGTGGGTCATCTCTTCCAAGAGCATGTCCTACCGCATACTTCTAAATTTGAGATTTCAGAGTTGTCACATGAAGACCTCTGCACCTTTCCACCCAGAGGTTGTGGTAGCATCTCCTAGAGAGACTGTCTCCCAAACTTAGGACTCGATGGACCCTCTTAAGGACAATCAATGAGAAAAAATTTGTACAATCACAAAATTCACACAAAACCCATGACTCAGTTGCTCTTTCTAACCTCCTAAGGACAATAAATTAGTGTCCTTTCAGCATCTTCCCACCAGTGACACTCTAGATTATTTTATGGAGAATCTATGAAATTGATTTGTAATAAATGTCTGTTGAAGGTCAAGGTGCAGCTAAGAGCAGCTGGGTGTCTTTTGAAAAAAGGTCATAGCTGGTGCATACAAACAAGCCTGAAAACTATAATCATCCTTGAATGGTCTCTTGGGTCAATGACAACTTAAAAGCTATATAAACCCAAGGAGACTGGGGGAAGCACAGAGCAGCCTTTAAAAGCAAGAGGCAAATGAACTCGAATTATCAAAGATAACTGGGACAACAGATCCAGTTAACTTCTTTATCAACTAAAATTAATGTACTGACAAATTAAAAGCAACAGTGAGTTACATGCATTTCATATCTGGCAGAGACATCACTTGGAAGAAAAAATAAAAAGAAGATGGATAATGAAAAGTTTTATTTTAATGTTCCCAGGAGATACATTAGAAAAATATACACACACATCAGCAACAAGGGGATAAGTCAGGCCCATGACACTTTGAAATGAAGTATTTCAACATACAGCCCTTTTCAGGAAATTTGATATTTTGTTTGGATTGAGACAAGATGCCTGTTTCAAAGAAGGGCTACATTTTCATTTCAAAGCTCAAAACAGATCCCACATGATGAACTGTAAGTTTTGTGTTTGGCTACTCAGAAATTCCTTTGTTCCGATGTTTATTTACTCCAAGAACTAGAAACTCTGCATAAGAGCAAATTTCTTGGATTTTCTCAACAGAACCAATTTAGTGGATATATGTAGCACTTGGGTTGGAGTTTAGTTCAGTTGGTAGAGTGCTGCTCTGTGTGCCATGAGGCCCTAGGTTTGATATCCAGCACTGCAAATACTGGAGAAGTCCCTGACAGCCCACTCCCAAAACAATCCTAAAACAATCAGTCACTGGAAACTCTATGAGTAGTAGAGAAGCACTGACATAGTGCTGGCCATGGCACAATGTGGAGGAGAGTTCCATTCTGTTGTACATTGGGTCACTATGAGTCAGACCAGACTTGACAGCAACTAATAATAACAGCAATGTACCACTTGGAAGAATGGCATGAACATTGGAAAAACAGACAAATGTGAAAGAAAGACTAGAAAGTGACCTATGGATTCATTACCATTTCATACAACCCTGTGAGCAAAAATCACAAATATTCTTCATTGAGGGAAAACAAATTCTTTCCTTTATTTCTGGTAATAGCATTTTTGTGTGTGTGTGTGTGTGTGTGTGTGTGTGTGTGTGTGTGTGTGTGTGTGTGTGTTCCTGGGGCTAGAACCCAGAGCCTTGCACTTGCATGCTTTGCAAGTGCTGGACCACTGAGCGGCATGCCCAGCCCAATTTTTACTTTTTGAGACAGGGTCTTGCTAATTTACGCACAATGTCTCTGGTCTCAAACTTGCAATCCTCCTGCCTCCACCTCCTAAATTGTTGGGTTGGGATTACAGGCTTGTGCCACTGTGCCCCAGCTGCATTCCAAATTTCTTTGAAGAAGCCTCTCTTCCCCTTTTTCAGTCGGCATCATTTGGGAGGGGATAACTCCAGTGCAGACTCCAGTCACAGACTGGTCACCTGAGCTTGAATAATCACTGTCACAGCGAGTCAGGGATGAACTACGCCAATACGAGTGCCAGGATATTTGCTAGGGCAATGGCAGAGTACAGATCTAATGTTACCGTTAGCCTTACCATTCTGAGGAGGGCCAGCCAGAATAAAAAGGTAACACAGAGGAAAATAGAATCAGCGGCTGAATGGGTGGGACAAAGGAAAGGTGGGGCAGGAGATGGAGGGAGGAAAGGAGGGGGAGAGTAAAAGAGAGAGAGGACACACACACACACACACATACAGAGAGAGAGAGAGAGAGAGAGAGAGAGAGAGAGAGAGAGAGAGAGAGAGAGAGGAATTCTTAGTGCCACTATTCTTTGGCGCTTGTCTTTAACCATGCCTGAAGCCATCTACATTCACCCCTTGATCTTCCTAAGTATGAGAGCCAACAAATTCTCTTTCACCCTTGTGCTGGGGTATTAGTTACTTTCATCTCTGCTGTGGCTAAATAGCTGATAGGAACAGCTCAAGGGAGGGAAGATTTATTTAGGCCATGGTTTTAGAGGTGTCACTCCATCATAGCAGACCCACGTGGCAGAGCAGAGCAGAAGATGTCAGATGTCATGGTGGGCCAGGAAGCAAAGAAAGAGGAATGAGCACTTAGTTAACCTTCTCCTTTTCCACCTTTTATTCCATTCAGACTCCCAGCCCCTAGGAATGGCACCACCCACCTTCAGGATGGGGCCGCATTCCCCAGTTAATCCTTTCTCAAAACCCCCACACAGACACACACAGAGGTGTGCTTTACCAATCTGCTTGTTGTTGTTGTTAGGTGCCCTAGAGTTGAGTCTGACTCATAGCGACCCTATGTACAGCAGATTGAAACACTTCCCGGTTCTGTGCTAGGCACACAATCTTGTTTATGTTTAAGTCCATTGGTGCAGACACTGTGTCAATCCATCTGGTGGAGGGTCTTCCTCTTTTGCATTGACCTGCCACTCTCCCAAACATGATGTCCTTCTCTAGGGATTGGTCTCTCCTGACCACATGTCCAAAATATGTAAAGTGCAGTCTGGACATTCTTGCTTCCAAGGAGCGCTCTGGTTGCACTTCTTCTAGGACAGATCTGTTGGTTCTTTTGGCAGTCCATGGTATAGTCAATAGATGTCTCCAGCACCATATTTCAAAAGCATCAATTCTTTTCCTGTGTCCCTTGTTCAATGTCCAGCTTTCACAACCTACCAATATGCTAGGTGATTCTAAATCCAGTCAAGATGACAGTAAAATTAACTAGGGTTTTAGCTGGAGTTCCTCTCATCTGAAGCAGTAAACGTCCTGCCTAGTGCAGCGATGCAAGTTAGAAGATGAGACATGTGCCTGTCGCAGAGGGAGAACCCCTCCCACCAGCTTTCGAAGAACAAATTCTGTTCTTATATTGCTGAGGAATGACTCAAGGGCATTGTGCTTACTCCACTGCCATGCCTTTAATATACTTTTCTCCGCGATCCCCTGTGACCCTGTAATACGATTACGGACATTGATGATTTATAAGAAGTGAAAATTCAATTGGAATGATTCAAAGTGACTTTGATAAACTACAATCTAGGGGACATGCGTGTTCTTGAAATACACATTTTCATTGATTACCTATGTCCCTAAACGGTGAAAAGATGGCAAATTATAAGGCTTAAAACCATTACAGACAGGGATGGAGGAAGACTTTAAAATACATTAGTAATTGGCTGGAGCATGATTCACCTAGTGAATATTCTAAAAGGAATCAGAGTTCTGATATACCAAAACAACCCTTTCCGTTTTGAAAATTACACAGAAGAAAATTGAATGCTTATATGGAGTGGATAAACTGAAGCTTGATGTTTTCACACTAGCTCAATTTACAGTTCATGACTCTTGTCCCTAAATTATCCATTCTTTGAGACTGAATTAAGGGCAGATATAGACTCTAGCACCTATTCTTTCCTTGGCCTATCAATGTCACATGGATAAAAATGAAAAATATTGGTAAATCTCTAATTAATGAATTCTCCCAGAAATGAAGAAACTGAGGTACAAAAAGTTTCTGTATGATTTGCCCAAAGTTATACAGTTAACAGTAGTGTCACTCAGAAGTGTCTGCCTTTTATTTTGATAATGAGATTCAAGGATGTTCATAATGCTATGCTCTATTATCAAGGGAAAAATGGGCTCTTTTACTCAAATGATAGTGACTGGGCACGCTTAACTATATCTTTCTTCAGTTAGAAGAGATGACAGATAGTTGGAAGGTGGATTTTCTGAAAGGAAAAGAAGGAGCTATTTCAAGAAAACAAAGGTATTAGAAAGAAGATTTTTAAGACTTACATGAACAGAAAAACCTTGTGAATTCTATTTTTAAAAAATCATTTAACCTGTTGCTCTCAGCATCTATTTTACTTGTATACATAGGAACAGAAGCTTCAAAAGGCAGTTACAATATATTGTCAAATTCTGTCTCTGTGCTGTTTCTAATTTCTCCACCCACTTCTCTCCTGTTCTCTGTTTCTTCCTCCATTCCTGAAAATCCAAAATGCTGTCAAGGAGCTTACCTTCTCAGTCAACCCTCCACTCAGCTGCAAAAATTCATGTACGTTTCCACAGTAGCCAGCCTCTTTCAAGAGACGGTGACTGGGCTTGCTTAACTATTTGTTGTAGTTGTTAGGTGCCATGGAGTCAGGTCTGACTCATAGCTACCCTATGTACAACAAAACAAAACGCCATCCAACACTGTGCCATGCACAGGATCTTTTTATATTTGAGCTCCATGTTGCAGTCACTACGTTTCATCTTATTTTGGGTGGTGTCACATCAGCAATTGGAGGTCCCAGGGTCTTTATTTCCATCACTAAGGTCAACTCTACTTTAAGGAGGCAACTCTTCCTCAGTTGTCTCTTGAATGCCTTCTAGCCTGGATGGGTCATTTTCTGGCACCATATTTGATAGTGATTCTCTGCTATTCATAGGGTTTTCAAAGGCTAATTGTTTGGGGAGTGGGCTGCCAGGTCCTTCTCCCTAGTTTGTCTTAGTCTGGAAGCTCAGCTGAAACCTGTCCACCATTGGTACCACTGCTGGTATCTGAAATACGGATGGCATAACTTTCAGCATCACAGCAACATGTAAGCCCCCATAGCATGGTAAGTTGATGGACATGTGGGGATGCTTAATTTTATCTTTCTTTAATTAGAAGAGATGAGGGATAGGTAGGTGGAAATTTCAAGAAAACAAATATATTAGAAAGAGAATTTTTGAGACAACATGAACTAAAAATCTGACAATAAGAATCTGAATTCCTTATTAGTGAATTTGATTTAATACCAGCACAGACGTGCTACAATAAGTAGATCCATAGATCAGTGTTCTAAGTAACACAGGAAGGGCATATTAGGGAAGGAATATGACTGGCTCTCCTTTTTAATTCCCAGAACACCACACTTTCCCCACACAACAGTTGTTACTGATACAGTGGAAGAGTACAACATCTCTGGATTCCAGTTTCTTCCTAGCCACAAAGTGGCTGTCACTCTGGGCGACACATATCTTTCCTTTGGCTCTATGCTTCCATACATAAGAGAATAGGTTAAGTCGGGTATTATTTACTGATAAATCTGACAAATATTTGATGAATTTTGACTATTTCCTAGAGTTGTATAATGCACTAGTGGCAGAAGGTAGCCATAATGGACCCTTCCCTCACAACCCTTCCAGTCTAAACTACCTTGACTCCTAACATTTAATACATATCTGTTTATAATGAGTCAATGACTCAGGAAATGTTGCAAAAGTCTATCATCTCACTCAGATTTTGTTGGTGCCATCGAGTCGAGTCAGACTCATAGCGACCCTGTGTACAATAGTATGAAACACTCCCCAACACTATGTCAGCACTTCTCTGCTATTCATAGGGTTTTCAATGACTGTTTTGGGATTGCTTTGGGAGTGGATAGCCATATCCTTCTCCCATTTTTGGGGTGCTGGGGATTGAACTAAGGGCCTCAGAGAGTGCACAGCAGGGTTCTACCACCTGAGCTAAGAAGCAAGCACATAACTAACACTAATACTTCCAGTTCTATTAAATTATTTCTGAAAACCCAATCTTTTTCATATGTCATTTTTATTCATCTTCAAAGAAGTATGGCATGTAGGTAATGCTTTATGCTCTGATTTCCTTTTTTTTTTTTTTAAGGTACACAGAGGTGATGTCACACATGCTTTGTAAGTGCTCTACCACTGAGCTGGCCCCCTGCCCAGTTTTTATTTTTTATTTTGAGACAGGGTCTCCCTAATTAGACAGGCTGCCTCTGCCTTTGAATTTGTGATTCTCCTGCCTCTGCCTCTCAAGTCACTTGGATTTCCCTGCCTAGTGATTGATTTCAATATTTTTATGTCACAGAAATCCATAACTTCTCTTCCCAAAATTTTGGGGAAAAATTCCCTGACTGCTTTCCCCAAAGTATCAGTTGCTATTTAGAGCCTGCTCAATCACTTTCAAAGCAGGAAATGTCACCCTCAGGTCCCAGACAAGTGTGAAATCTAAAGGGAAAAAGCATTCCAGGATAAAGATGGTGGTCTGGACTATTCTTTTCAGGTTCTCTTATTTCAATACACAATGCCTAACTTCAGAGATTGTTCTCCACACAGATAAAATAGAGGTAAGTAATAAGTAGAAAAAGATGCTGAAAGCAGGGGCCCAGGCATCTGCACTGTGAAGACACAGATCTTTTACAGAGTTTTCTATCACTCCTTCCCAGGACCCCACTGTCTAGCCATATAAAGCGGTAAACCATGTGGTGTGTGCAGAGGGCCTCATTATAGGCTCTTCCTGAGTAATCTAGAGACTGAGTCCTTTGGGGAGCCCCTAACAATCTTGGGGTTAAGATATCATTGCTTAAATATGAGAAACGACATATGTACTTGCCTCCCCTGGGAAAGCATAAGCAGTTTAAATGTAGTATGTGCAGATAAATGCTTCTGTTACCAAGAGTATATCTATTATCTTATTGACATCATTTATCGAAGAGGAAATCCATTTTATGAAACTCCTTAGTGACTCATTTTATAATCTAAAGGCAGCAGTTTATAACAATGTTTAAAATAGTGACTTTACAATAAAAAATAGGAGGGTGTATATTCTTGTGAAATATTAAATTAACAATGGATATCAACACATTAAAGAGTCAGAATAGTAAAATATGATGGGATATTAATAGTAATATCACACAGAGAAACATCCTTCGCTTTTGACTAATAAGTCATACCACCCAGGAAGGTATCTAATTTAGCACAGAGTGAAAGTTGTAAAAACTAAACCAAGTTAATGCCGACTGAGAATGAGGGGAAAGTTGAGAACCTGCTACCGATTTGAACCTGAAGCTTCCTGGAAACTGAGATCATTTGGGCCCCATTAGTACTTCCTGTCTTTTCTTACACTCCTTCTATTCATTATTTCTTAAGAATAACCAACTTAGAAGAATTCACATACCTCCAAATGCAAGTACACATGTATAGGAAAATCAAAGAATAAGCTTATGGTTTTGATATTCTTATCCATCATGAATTCAAGATATGCCTCCTGAACATCAAATAAAAGATGTAGTTCAGGGGCAAGTGAAACAACAGGAAATTAGGTAAAGCCTTTGCTCTCATGGGACTTACGTTCTAGCAGAAGAGAGGCCATTAACAAAGTATGTTCTGAAAATAATAAGCAATAAGGAAAACACGATTGCATGGGTTAAGGGTTTCACTAATAGTTGGGGTAGACACACATGGACAGTCTGCTAAAGGGCTATCAGAACATGCTCTGAAAATCCCCAAAAAAGTCTTCCAGTCATAGGAGAAATCAAGTACAGAAGCTTCTGAGCTAAAAAATGAGTTTGTGATGTTGAGGAAATTAAAAATAGTTTCAAGACAGTGGGCAAACGGAAGAGATGTAGTACTTAAAGCTAGAGAAAGAAGCATAAAGTGTCAGAACATGAAGACTTTTGAGAGCTATGTAAATGACTTTTGCCATCCTCCATCCATCCTTATACTACAGCTCTGTGCCTTAACCTACATACAGGGAATACAGGATTTCTTTCCATTTCACGATGACATGCTGGTTCCAACCAATATGCACTGGAAATCAGAAAGTACTAAGCTACAAGATAAAGCTACTACTGTCTTTTAAATCAATCCGTCTATCTGCCGACCTACCTACAAATCTTTCTTGTGTGCACACTCAGCCACAAACGTAACTGAGCTCAGCTGTCATTACAACCCAGAAGGTAACCTTCACTTCTGTTGAGGCGTTATGTCTGCAGAGGGCCTGGAGTCACTACCCAGGGGACTCTGGGCACCTCCCACCCACCTTCACCTCCTGCTCACCATAAATCCTCATTATCATGTTGTCAGCACTAGAGTCTGTTAACCTCTTCCTTGCTCAGCCTGTCAGGTAGGATCTGCTTATTAATTTGCCAATGCTTCATTTCACTCTGGTCTGAAACACCAATCTGTATTTTTTTTCTCATCCCAAGGACTAAGTTCCTCAGGATAAGCAGGGAGTAAACACCATAGCTGCCTGCATTCTTTAACTTTTTATATGTAAATGGTTCACGTTGCAATTTTAGTTGGGAAATTAATTTGAGGACTTTTATTTTCCTATACCTACAATTTTGATAGTCCTTACAAACATATAAATGCCTTATCAGATAAGATGGCACATATAAAATTCCTTGGTGGGCTTCAAAACAATTAGGGTACATTTGAAGGAGAAGAAGCTTTACAAGCTGTGGGCTCTTACTTTTCTTTTATACACTTGCCTTGTTCTCCTCAGAATAGGCTAAGGACCATAAGAACTTGGCTTGGTAAATCTTCTTCTAATCATCCTTTAGGTGCCATGGAAACTCATATGCAAGTTTCCCACCATGCATTATAAAGTGATATTACTGACATTAAGGAATTCGAGTTCCTATTTATTTGAACACATCAACTTTCTTGGAAGATTTTTACAAAACCAGTTTCTTTGATAATAAATGCATTTAATTTTCATTCTAACGTGGTATGTATTGCTCCCTGGTGCTATGTGTTGGCTGACAGCATCAGCTTTTGCACAGCCCTAATCAAATTTTATCTAACAAAAAGCTGAACTAAGCATATTTGTTTTTCTATTTATAGCAGCATGTGCTTACATAACATAGGAGATAGCAAGTATTTTTCTTTAAAAAGGATCCAAATCTTAAAATGCATCCGTTATGTTTAGTTTAAATAAAAGCTATGTTCTCCCATTAAACAAGAATATTAAAAACAATTGGAGACAGACAGAAGCTTATTGCTTATTTTCCAACCAGTATAATCACTGTGTTCAGCCACAATAAACTAGAACAGCAGGCGGAAATTTATTGCTCATGAGGAAAATTTTCTTCCACCACCCTCCCCATTTGCACAATTGCCCTGGCACTCAGTCCCCTCTTACATGTGTGGTGGTTTGGGTCACACTCGTGCAGTAATGAGTTATTACAATGCGGCCAGTGGGGGCTGGGGGCCACGCCATTGTGCTGCATATAAGCAGTGATTTCGCCATATCAATAATTCTGACTGCCACTGGGAACCACTGTAGCTGAAACAGATGTTTCATGTTGATAAGTAGGGACTGGGAAAGGAATTTTTATCCCACTGTTCATTTTTCTCTATTTCCACTTCCCATACCTGGCAGCAGCTTCTCCAGTACAGCTGTCTCTTGCAAGCCAATCTGTTCAATCCAGGCTCCTAGGTCTCATTTCATAAATCAAACTCGGCCCTGGACAAGCCCAAGATCTCAGAGTCCCCTTGCCGCTTTCCTCAGAGGAGACGCCTCTGTCAGGGTGAGAGACGCTGGGCCAATGGTGCTGAAATTAGTGCAGTGTCACAATTCATTAAGAGAGACAGCATGGGCAGGGGATGGTTTTTGGTATTCTCCATTAACTGTTTCCTAGAGGGAGTCACATGTATGGCATTTTGCACAAGGTATTCACCTTCGAATGAAGCATTTGGGAGAAAGCCCAGAATTTCCGTGGGGAAGCAGTTCCACGTGAAGTGAGGGGGTCAGGCGCTACCCTTCACATTTGCAAAGCACTCCATGTTCCCCTTGACTGGAAATGAAATTTCACTGGCCTAGTCTCAGTTAAGAGATGCTGGTTCAAGCCTGAGTTGTAGCAATGTGATGATTCTACAAGGATCAAGGAAAGTTATTGGTAAATTCTGTAGGGGTAAGAGAAGAAACACCAAAAGCAAAAAGTCCCATAAGCAAATGGCACCCACCAACAATCAGATCCAAGTTATTTTAACATGTTGTTGTTGTTGGGTGCCATCGAGTCGGTATCCGACCCTATACACAGCAGGTGAAACACTATTATCAGGGCTTCTCTGCTGCTCATAGGGTTTTCAATTGAGAACTGATTTTTAGCAGTGGGTTGCCGGGTCCATCTCCCAAGCCTACAGCACATGGTGTTCTCAGGTGGTTTCCCATCCAAGTACTAACCAGGTCTGACCCTGCTTAGCTTCCAAAATCTGATGGGATTAGATGCCACAGGGCTATGGCTGCAGGCTATTTTAACATACAGGAATGTAAATAACTTAAATGCAATTTTAACTCTCTTAACAAAGCACATACCATATAGTAATAACTTAGGACAGCTATCATTTATTAAATGCCTATTATGGGCCAGGGATTTTTTTCCTGATTCTTAACACATGTTACCTGATTTAATATTTGATTTAATATTTGGAGTGAGATTTGCTTACCATCATTTTGTAGAGTACGAAATGAAGGTTAAAAGAGGTTCTGAGGTTTAGCTGGAGGTACACAATGAGCTTTCGATCCGGGTCAAATAGGTTCTAAAGCCCAAACACCTGTTCATCGGCTGTATCTAATCCCTAGTGAGCATCTGTGTATGTGTTTGTGTGTGTAAGTTTGTGTCGCAAAGATAGAGACGGGGTGAATAAAAATGATGACTCCAGCCATGTCTCAAAAGTTAGACATCAAATGGGTATCAAATCCCTAAAAAATAGTTCTGGTGCTCACGGTTTAACTTTTACAACTTCAGTGAGTGTTTGAAGACCATCATAAAGAATGTTGAGAAAAAGAAAGCTAGGTATAATAGTTCAGGCAAACATTAAAGAGAGGTGAAGTTGGGTTTCTGATCTCGATATCACTGCTGATGGACAGTGAAAAAACACTTCCAAGTCACATATGTAGAATAGCGTAAGAAATTAGCACACTTTTACTGCCCCAGGAGATGTGCAGATAGAGCCTGAAATGACAAACTTTCCAAATTGGCTGGCAGAGTGATTTAATCAGTGCCAAACAGAGAAAATGGAGCAATAGGCCACTATTTATATTCGTAGATCTCTTCCAGCCTTTTGATGTAGGAGAGGAAGCAAGCATGCTGAAAGGGGCAAGTCAGATTATTTTTCAGTCTGGTCCACATGGATCTAGTCAATAGGTGATGAAGTACATGAATTTCCAGTGTTTTCTCAACTTTCAGAGTCCAAGATGAAATGAAAATCAAAGAGCAGATTTTGAATTGTTTTTTACATATTTTTACATTCACAATCAAACCAATTTCTACTTTAAAAACCCTCACTTCCATACATTTTGTCAACAAATGATTACGCAGAAGCAAGACAATGATTTTTGAGGCTCAGTGTCTGCCCTCCCAGCCCTCAGCTTGTCACCAGAGCAGCAGCTGAAGGTGTCCACCAAGCTGCGGGGAAGATTAAGCATGTCACCACAGCATGGTTATTTACCATGACACCATTTAGCCATGGCAATTACCATGTACACAGCACCCAAAAGAAGCCAAGCCAGATGGAACAGACTGTGGTTAAGAGTCCTGAAACGAAATGGCTTCTCTCCATTTTTCTTTCTGCTCCATTTGTGGTGTACAGACAAGGGGCAATGTGTAGAGTCATACCATGGAGGGAGTGACATCCCAGCCAACACCCTCTGTCTCTGAGACCAGACGAGCAGTGGATGAAGTCTGGGAAAGCCATGGACTGTGGACTCAGAGTTTGTTCACGCCTGTCCCTGCTAGACCCCAGCTACATGACTCTGGGCATCTGACATCACTTCTCAGTTTCTTTTATGTACCCCAAGGGGAGGATGAGACTGACCTGACAGGGTTTTGAGAGGATGAAATACATTTAGGTGGCTTTGAAATTATTTATTTGCTTCCAATATGCTCAGTGAGGGCAAGCCAAATTTACTCATATTCAATCAACCTGTCCAGAGGTAGGACACAGCCTAACACGCAGTATGTAATAGTAGAGCTATATAATATGCTGGGCTTTGTAGCTAGGTTTGTAGAGTGAAGCTCTGCACTATCTGAGCACCCAGGTTTGATCCTCAGTACTGCAAAACTGGGAGAAGGATGTGGCAATCCACTCCCAAAGCAATCCTGAAACAATCAGCCATTGGAAACCCTATGGTGGTTGCTATAAATCAGACCAATACAATGACATCTACTAACCAACCAATCAAATATAATACACTTGATACACCATGTCTTCAGAATGAACAATTGGCATATACTTGTCTCTGATAAAGAAGACTCTAGACAATGTATTTCTTAATGATGGTATTATTTGTTGTTGTTAGATGTCATTGAGTCTGTGTCTGACTCATAGCTATCCCATGTCCAACAGATGAAACACTATTGTCAGTGCTTCTCTGCTACTCATAAGGTTTTCAGTGGCTGAATGTCCTTTGGGAGTGGGTTGCCAGGTCCTTCTCCCAAGCCTATAGCACCTGGTGTTCCCAGGTGGTCTCCCATCCAAGTACTAACCAGGCCTGACCTTGCTTAGCTTCTGAGATCTGATGAGATTGGATGCCACAGTGGTATGGCTGCACGCATGGTGTTATTTGCTTATACTTTAAATTAGGAAATGTAGGGATATCAAAAGAGGCCACTACTGCCACTATCAATATCATATCTATGACTTCTATTACTAGCACAAGAAGGTAATACTGGTGGAGCACCAGACTTTTCTAAATGCTTTATGTTCATACAGTTTAATGCTCACCCCAGGGCTATAAGCACATTATTTTATCCATTCTTCCACATGGTGAAACTGAGGTACAGAGGTTTTGAGCCTGTGATCCTTTGAACATCAGTGAAGAAAATGTGCACAGTCCAGGGCCTGCACTGAATTTGAATACACTAGTTTTGTGGCTATGTTTTCCAGTAGCATATTTTTAGTATAATAATTTGCTTTAATATTTGCCCACATGCCCATTTATTGTAAAACTTTACTAAACTTTTACCTAGTGCCAGGTATTGAGGTTATAGATTAGGAAAGACTCAGAGTTCCCATCTCACTTCCTTATCAGCACGAACTCCCACTAATGTGTTCTCTGCATAAAACTACTGCAAACAACATGATAGGAACCAATGGAAGGTGGGCCTGGGGTTTAGCTCAGTTGGTTGAGTGAGGCTCTGTGCTCTCTTAGGCCTTGGGTTCAACCTCAAATACAGGAAAAGGACCTAGCAACCCACTCTTGAAACAATTCCAAAACAACCAGCCACTGGAAACCCTATGAGTAGCACAGAAGCACTAACGTAGTACTAGGCATGGCACAGTGTCTGTGAGTGTTTCGTTCTATTGTACATCAGGTCACGATGAGCCTGACCCCACTCAACAGCATCTAACAACAACAGCAGAAGTTGGAGAATTGCCAACACTTTTTGGAAGAGTAATTTGGTTTTAGTTATTTGAGGTCAGCAAACTACTGCAGGTTTTCTCTACATGAGGTATAAGCAGAGAGATACTTCTAGTAACTTGCATTTGACTCACATGTCAATTTTTTTTTTGATATTTGCTTTTTTCTAATTTTTCACATATTTTGTTAGCTTTATATGGAAACTTAATTGTCCCCAAATGTCTAAATTATCTTGGTTGAGAGTTTGTTATGCATAAAAACTACCAACCACAGAGTTAAGGACGGTGTGTACACGCACGTGTGTACACATGTATGACTCGGAGATCATTGTAGTGGATGTTGGGTATGTGGAAATACAAAGCAAAGTTGATGTTATGTTTGAGACCTGGATTGTAGCTCCCCTTTGTGACTAAGATGTGCTGAGAACACGTGAGGCAGGTAGTATTTTTTGGATAAGTAAAGTCTCTTGTGACTCTCTTACTTATCTACTACCATGGTACCAGTCACTATGCATTGGGGAAATATAAAATATAATTATTAAACATTTATGTGCCAATGAATATTCTAATATTTTAATGCTATTTTAAGTAAGTCTTTTTGAACTTAACAAATTAACTTAGTAGGGTAAAAAGACATGTTTTGAGTAATCATAAGATAGAGTTCTTACCATTAAATTAAACACTACAAAAATTTATAAACTATAATTTAACTGTCTTTTTTATTTTGAAAGTTAAAGAGTTACTGTGCAAAACACGCTCATTTTTCTCAAGTTAAGAGAGAGATTGTCTCAATAATATATTAGAAAATACAGAAAACAAAAGACCTAGCTTAAATTAGTGTTTTCTGTCAAGCAAAATATTTTTCAGAAGTACTTATACTATAATCTTCACTTCTTTTAGGGCAAACAAAAATATTTTTTAAACTTTGAATGTCATTATAAGCTTTCCACAGTCATAACCCATTTGCAAAGAGAATTATTAAGGGTTTTTTAAATGTTCCAAAGAAACAAAATTACAGAATCATCATAACTATGCAAAAACTTGTTATCAAACTTTCATAGTGAAATCTACTGCAGGTTACATACATAGCAGATGAGGTATCAGTGACCCTTTCCTGGACAGGGCCTGAGAGTACAAACTTTAAGCTATGCATCAAGTGGTCTCTACTGTCACTTCTCCAGTTTTTCTTTGTAAGGCAAGTAGCCACCATTAATACATAATCTAATAATATTTTTCTTATTGTTCTGATAAAAATTTATTTATAAAAACAGGTTTGGGGCTGGACTTGGTATTGAGGCACTAGTTTACCAACAACTGCTAGACCAGCATCACTACATCTACATGGAAGCCAGCCATCACTGCATGGAGACTTACTTTCTTGGGTTTCATGACTCATTATTTCAAAGGATAGAACAGATGGAAAAAATGCTGTGCTATTGAGATGTCCTTATCACTTGGAAGGCTCTTTTACAGAATAATAAACCTTATCATCGTCTCCTTGACATAAACGGCCAATTTTCTAAGGACATCAATCAGTGTGACCTTTTGTGCATTTGCAAACTTCTGTACACACAGAAACTTCATTTTTAGCCCAGAAGGGATAATGTTTAACAACTCATTCTTGGATAAGCAAATTGAGCAACTCCAGGGCAATGACACCTGAGTAATTGAGGCAGGGTTCCTATGTCTTCATTACTGACCCATGATAAGTTCTACAAGGGTGCTCACATACATAGCAAATCTCTTGCACTGGGGATAGAGTTGAGAGCACTCACTGAAAATTTGAACACTTTATACAGTTTTTTTCTAGTCTATCTAATAATTCTAAGACATGGGCAAATAATGCTATTTTTGAAAAAAATGCATTAGATCTTTTAAATCTGTAATGTATCTTAAACTATTTACAAAATTAGTTTTACTAGAAAAGATAACTTTCTCAACTTGCAGATTTAAATAAAAATGGAAGCAAAAATTTTAGTAAAAGGATGTAATTTTTCTGATAAAATTATCAAAAAAGGTCAAACTTCCAAATCAATGATATTAAGTGTTGGTAAGCTTGTGAGAAAATGAACATTTCCTGGGTTGCTGGCAGAAACGTGAGTACTATAGCTACTTCGAAGGAAATTAAGAAAAATAACAAGATTAATTCCCATAATATAGCAATTTAGCAAAGACATTTCTAGTTAGCAAACTAAAAAGCCAATCATGCACGTGTGCAAGAATGCTCATCGCTGCATTTTGTGTAATACAGAAAAATATCAAATAGCTAAACATTTATCAATAGTAAATGTGTAAATGTTTCCTTCATGTGATATAATTGTATAAACAGTTAAAAGTAATGGAACCTAACCACATATCAATGTGACATTACCAGATCTCAGAATACATCATCTGATGAATATATACAAGTCAGGTAATTATTGTTGTTAGGTGCCATCAAGTTGGGTCTGACTCCTAGCAACCCTAATAGGATTTTCAATGACTGATTGTTTTCAAGATTGCTACAAGAGTGGATTCCTTTTCGCATTTTTTCAGTGCTGGGGATTGAACCCAGGTACTCTGAGAGTGCAGAGCAGCATTCTACCAACTGAGCTAAACCCCAGGCCCTCAGGTAATTATAGCAATTCATAAAAAATGATTACCTGTAGGATAATGAAGAAGGTGCTTGTGTTTGTATATGTAGAATTTTCAGAGTGGACACAATTATTTGATAATATTCTAAATTTGAAAAGAAGAATATAATTTTTTCTTTACTTTTTTTGTGTAGCTGAATTTTAAAAGCAAAACCCTACTGCTTAGGAGATTTGCCCAAGGAGGCCTGTCAGGGATGAGGCAGAAACAGCATCAGATTCTAGGCAAACTCCAAGTGATGCTCCAGCTGGGAAATTTTCTGTAGCTGCAACATCCTCCCAAGAGAAAATATACTGACTCTCCTCCACTAACTGACCCATTATTGCAAGAGAACACAGGAAGTTATCTCTAAAAGAATAGAAATAAAACTACTTTGAAGAAGAAAACAGTGAAAAAAATGTTCATTAGAACAAGGATTCCTGCACTTTTCCCCAGCACAACATATGAAAGGTGGAGACAATTTTCCTCCTTCTCATTTCTACCCACAAGAACGGTTCTGACCATGCCACAGGACTGCTCACTGCTTGCAGCAACTTATCTGCATATCAAGTTGAGAATGAAATTACTTTGCAGTTGATTTTCCACAGTGGAGTATGATAAAAGGAGATGCCTAAGGTTCAGTTGATGGAAAAACAGAAAAGTAGCTGAATCAACCCAAATTACATTTAATAAAGTACATGCTGATAAAGTGTACAAGATATTTGATGAGTGACTTCCAAAAGCATCCATCAATAGGGTTAGATAGCAACGTTACTTGAAAAATGAAGAGATGAGGGAATCCAAAGCAAAGAAAATTATCACCTGTTGGACAGGCGCGGTGGTGCATGCCTGTTATACCAGCGGCTCAAGAGGTGGAGGTGGGAGGATCGCAAGTTTGAGACCAGAGGCAGTCTGTGTAACTTAGCTAGACTCTGTCTCAAAAAGAAGGAAAAAAAAAAAAGAAAGAAAGAAAAGGAAAAAGAAAATTATCACCTGTTTTAGCTAATGTAGAGATAGGTGACAGACAGTAGCTAATGTTATATTTCCTTAGAATATTTCTTTGTTTTGCCCGAAACTGGGGTAAACATTACTTTTTAGCATATGGTCAGAATTATGGCAGAAGTTGCCTTTAGCTAGACTTGGATAAAAACAGTTGATATTCAGGAAAATGTTAGATTAGTACCCAGAAAGTCCAAAGGGCAATTAACTCTCCATGAAGGAGAGCAGTCCTGAAAAAATTCTATGCGTGGGTGAGCATGCAAGCATTTTCAAAGCAGCTGGTTGTCCATTACCTTTAGGAATGGGGTGGGAAACTATGGGGAATGATGCCTCCTGGGTCATTAGCTTGGTGGGAAGTTGAGAAGGAGTAGCAAATAGCAGTTGGGAACATCCATATGCCAGTCAAGAAATGCGAGTTAGAGTCTTCTATGTGACCAGGACTAATTAGTAATGATCAATTAGATACAACCCAACAACGCTGCAGTTCTGTTGACTTACCTGACCTAAGCACATTGCTGATGCTTAAAACATTTGAAGAAGGAAGGAAAAAGGGAGACAAGGAGTGAGAGAGGTAAAGAGACCTACAAGCAGAGTAGGAGAAGGGAAGAAAAGAGAAGATGAAAGAGTGGAAGACAGTAGACATAAGAAAAAAAGTAAAGAATAGAGCTGTCCGTGGTCTTTTTATTGTCAGGGAATTGGATAGTCACTATAATATTGAAAAGAAAAATATTCTGGGTTTCCCTTGTTCATCTCCTAGGAATCATGGACAGTATACACCATGTCTCTTTTTGACAGAAATACTGAATATGTGTTCAAGACCCCCATATCCTACTCCTATATTCACACTCAATATGGCACTCATTGCTTTAAGCCTGAATGATGCTTCACAAGTCTGTTCAATGTCGGGATCTGGGAAGTGATTTCCAATGGGTGGCAGCTGGCAAACCACGTCAACAATATTTGCCATCTCTCCATTAGAATCATTGTCCTACTTCTACATTTCACTTAACACTGAAGCTTTTATCTCAGGAAACTCATTGTATTACACATATCCTATTCAATAATGAAAAATCATTTATTTTCATTAAATTGTTGTAAGTAGAGTGTTCTCCATATATTATTTAAGAGACATGAGATTATGACCACGTTATCTATAGTTATCTCATTAAAACAGGATCTGGTTATAACATATAAAGGGCTGGGCAGACAATTTTTAATAAAATCTATTTGCTGAAAATAAATTATGTCTGAAAACATCAGACTGTGGTAATTAGGGAAAGGTTAGAACTACTATACACAACAGGACATTTTTCCAGCTATAAGAGATGATAAAAATTATAAATGAAATTACATAATGCCTTTATACTATAACTAAATTTGAATTGGCAACAAAGAATTATAGGAAAAAAAAGTTTGTATGCTTTTTAAATGTAGCCTGAATAATGACAAAGAATTTTAAAATTTTATACTTTTTAAGAAAAATATAGGTAACGCTTCATAAATATCAGAGTACTGAATCCACAAATTCTATGAATTCTTGACTTAGTCTAAGAAAAGGAGGGGCCACAAAAGGATGAAGAAAATGTTATAAATAATATTTCCACATACTGAGAAGTTATTGCATGTCAATCTATTATGTGTTCATATATACAATATTAATACTTCATGCATGGACTCCAGGAAATTGGTATTATTATTCCAAATTTTAGAGGAAGAAATCAGCTTAGAAAGGTTAAGTAAAGCTCCTAGGATTATAATAAGCAGAGAGAAGATTCAATTCGAGATGTTTCAGGATTGGATTTTGTGCCATTAATAGCTACTGAATCATCAAATCACTGCTTAGGTGGTAATCTATAGTCATTTCTGTTTCTTACCCATGAAAGCAGGTTGGGCACATCTATAAGCAAACCATATCCCTTCCAAGTCTTTCCACTCAGGGAAGATAAATGCCCTATGATTTTAGAGCATCTAATACTTTTGCAAAAAGTTATCAGCCAACATTAGTTCACCAAGAGACACCTTACATCCTGCATTCTCCATGAAGTTTAGCCTGATCTCTGCTTCCTCTGAAAAACCCAGGGAAGACTCTCTCATGTGGTACATCTATAAATCGTTGTTTGGTAAGATGTACGCTGAGAAATTGCTCTGTTTAATGAAGACTTATTTAAGAAAATAGGTGATTTAATAAGTGAAGAATATAAAGAAAATTCATCTAGTTTGATATACTCCCATATGTGTGTGTGTATATATGTGTATATATGGCCACAATGTTGGTATCCAACTATTAAGTAAGTTTTCTCCACACAAGTGGTTTTATCTGCTATTTTGATAATTTCTGGACAAGGGTATGATGTGGTCATGTAGCATATTCAATTTAATCTTCAAATTAATCTAAATTTGGATCTATAGTTTTCTTTTTTGTTGTTGTTCAACAAAGTCAAAGAAATTTACAGAACCTGAATTAGCCATATAACATGTTTATGTGTGAGTAGATGCTGTCAACAATAATATATCATTGCAGCATATTTTAATATGCTAAACCTCAGCAACTTCATTAACATGGACTTATGAATTCAAGGTCCTGTCAAATACTTCTAGAGTCTTCATTATACTAAATCTGGATAAAAATCAAGGGTAAGGTATATTTTGTTTCAGATTTCTTAACTGTTTTACTGATATTTTTATAATTATATGAAGTTTAGAAGTTC
>VMDO01023934.1:0-30662 GCA_007922755.1 Pedetes capensis
TTTTTTTTTTTTTTTTTTTTTACTTTTTGAGACAGGGTCTCGCTAAGTTATGCAGGCTTCCTCTAGTCTTGAACTTGCGATCCTCCTGTCTCCACCTCCCAAGCCTCTGGGTTTACAGGCATGCGCCACCGTGCCCGGCCATAATTTTTTGTTAAATAACATGAATTGTCATTTCACCTTCTTGAGATCTATCTGCAAAGAAATTAATTTATGTGGGAACACTTGACTTCTTTTGGGTCTTTCCTTTATAGTTTGTTAGGTTGGATTAGAGAAGTATTTATTCTATGGCTAGTTATTTTCCATTACCAAAGCAAATACTCTCTCTGTATTCTATCCAATGTCCTGTGAATTATGTAGTTTTCTGACTTGGCTGATAGAAAGGTACTACTATTCCCAGCCTGCATAAGCATTGGACAATATTTCCTTGGCTGCTTTCAAATGATTGTCTTCTAGACTTGGACAGTTTCCTTACATTTATGCATCAGTCAGTATTCTGAAGAGTATGCAATGGGAGTACTTTGCAAATCTGTAGCATTCTCTCTATATACACGTGTCTTCTCTCCAATATTCTGTTCTGCAAAGCCTAGCTAGCGGGGTCTCCCCTGACTCTCACCTCTGTCTCATTAATTCAAAGAATTTACCAGAATCTATCTAGGTTTCCCTTCCCAGTACTTCAGCCCATCAATAGTGAGCAGTAAACTGGATAAAGAAAAAGATACATTTGTTTCTTGTTTGTCAGAAATTGTTGTTCCTTTATAACTTAATGTACAATATTTTGAAAACCAAGTATTTTTTTCATATATATTCATTGTTCTTGGGAACATTGTTGGAGGATAGAGATGAGAGAACAAATAAACATTAAGAAAAATTAAACAGAGCCAAATGTGGCGGTGCAAGACTATAATTCCAGGGGCTTGGGAAGCGGAGGCAGGAGGAATGAAAGTTTGAGACCGGAGACAGTCTGCATAATTTAGCTAGACCCAGTCTCAAAAAAAAAAAATGGGTTGAGAGTGCAGCTCCGTGGTCCAGCACTTGCAAAGCATGCAAGCGCGAGGCCCTAGGTCCAATCCCCAGGCTTCAAAGAAAAATGAAAAAGAAAAACAAAAATTAAACAGAATGTAGGCATGTGCTGATAGACCCAGCTACTGGGAGGCTAAAGTAGGAGGAGTGCTTGAACCTAGGAGTGAGACCCTGCCAAAAAATTAAAGCAAAAACAAAAACAAACAAACAAAACAATGGGGATAACAAGGAAAAGAAAAGATATTTTTAAATGAAAGACTACTGTTTTTTAGCACTAAGAATCTGCTTGAGTGTTATGACTATGAATTAGAAGTGATACTCCTTCATTGTCCTTAGATATTTATCCAGTTTAGTTGCACAGTTAGAAAACAAGCAAGGTAAATTCTGTAAAAGTGTAACTTTGTTGAGATTGTTGTTGTTGTTAGGTGCCATTGAGTCAGGTCCAACTTGTAGCAACCCTATGTAGAGCAGAATGAAACACTCCCTGATTCTGTGCCAGGCACACGATCTTATTTATGTTTCAACCCATTGTCCCAGACACTGTGTCAATCCATCTTGTGGAGGGTTTTCCTTTTTTTTGTTGACCTGCCATTCTACTAAACATGATGTCCTTTTCCAGAAATTGGTCCCTCTTGACTACATGTCCAAAATACGTAAGATGCACTCTAGCCATCCTTGCTTCCAAGGAGCACTCTTGTTATACTTCTTCTAGGACAGATCTATTGGTTGTTTTGGCAGTCTAAGGTATATTCAATATTTGCCTCCAGGACCACAATTCAAAAGCATCAATTCTCCTGTCTTATTTATTTGCTATCCAGCTTTCACTACTGTATGATGCAACTGAAAATACCGTGGCATGAGTCAGGTGCACCTTTGTCTTCAATGTGACATCTTTATTTTTCAATACTTTAAAGAGATCTTTGCCACAGCTTTTCCCAATGCAATGTGTCTTTTCATTTCTTGACTGCTGTTTCCACAGTTGTTGATTGTACAACCAAGTAAAGTAAAATCTTAGAAAACCTCAATCTTTTCTCCATTTATTGTGAAGTTGCATACTTACCCAGTTGTAAGGATTTTTCTTCTGTTGATGTTGAGTTGCAATCCATATTAAAGGCTGTGTTCTTTAATCTTCATCAGTAAATGTTTCAAATCCTTTTCACATTCAGCAAGCAGACTTGTGTCATCTGCATAGCACAGGTTGTTAATGAGTCTTCCTCCAGTGCTGATGCCACATTCTTCTTCATAAAGTCCAGCTTCTTAGATTATTTGCTCCGTGTAGAAATCAAAGAGATATGGTGAAAGGATAGAGCCCTGATGCACACCTTTCTTTACTTTAAACCAACCAGTGTTTCCTTGTTCCATTTGAATGACTGCCCCCTGGTCCATGTACAGATTCCTCATAAGTATAATTAAGTGCTCGGTATTCCCATTCTTTGCAGTGTCATCCATAGTTTGTTATGATCCACACAGTCAAATGCCTTTGCACAGTCGATAAAACAGATACAGTAAAAGAGATGTCCAAGGATCAAGGACATATTAAGGTAATAATTAAGTATTAACTACAAAATTTGCTATAAAATGAGAAAGTTAGAGAATCAGACATGGCAGGATTAATGGATTCTATGTGTATAAACAACAGAGAAGCACTGACATAATGCTGGGTGTGGCAGTGTGTGGAGTAATGTTTCAAACTGTTGTGCATAACATCTTTATGAGGCAGACTAGACTCAACAGCACCTAACAGCAACAACAACGATGGGTTAGTGTGGTTAAAATATCAAAACTTAGGTATTAATGGAAGTGTCTTTGAAAGAAGCCATCAGTTCATGATGTTGTAGATTAGTGTTTCAGGTAGAACAAAGGACAAAATCAGTGGGGAACTAAGACAGCAGTGAGTTTGGCGAGGATGACTGTGAACAGAAGGTAAAACTTTAAAGACAAAATGTAGAGTGAGTGCCCAGGATTAGGAGATAACTGCAATTAGGAGGGCCAGTGGGGATCTGATGCTACAAAAGTCAATTTTGGGAGTTGTTAGGAAAAAAGGCAGGAAAATGCCTAAAATTGGCAGGAAGAGGAAAAATGATATTCATTTTCCCTTTTCACCTTGCCCTGCTTTCCACCTTAGACCTAGGGATATGTATAAAAGTACATGAAGAAAATCACTTCAGAAAGCTACAGAGGTAGCTGTGTCCTCAGCGAGAGCCAAGTTCCCATTGGAGGAGAAAAGCAAAAGAAGTACTTGCAAAATCAATTGAGGATTTGAAGTGTTTTACTGATAATGAACAGAGAATGCCAGAAGGCACAGTGGACAGGCTTCAGGAGTTGGACAGCGCTGAAAGAAGGAAACAGAATAGGAAATGTGAGGAGTGTCTGTGCATGATCAAGATACTGTATTGATCTGCGGCAAACCCCAACAGGAGAATCACAATCTCAGCAGAGGGGCCCTGTGGTTTTGGAGCACAGCCATTCTCTTTTCAGAAAGTAAGTGTCCTTTTGAGAAATAGCAGCTGACTTGCCATTGGGCTCTGGTGGAGACTAAGTGCTGCCTAAAAAACACCATGTAACGGAGTGACTTATCCAGTTCCGAACTGTTCTGTATACTGATTCCCCTAGGTATATATGTGAGCATCCTCATGTGCCCACAGCTTAGAATAGGAGACTGCTTTCAGTACACCGTAAGTGGATAACCTCTGAAAGCTCTTACTGAGAGGAGGAGGCAATTCAAAATATCAACAAGGTTGCCTACTCCCTGGAAGTCAGTTAGTTAGTCTTTTCCCAGACACTGTAGCAGTTATTTAATGGGCAAAGAACAAAAAAGTCATGGAAGGAAAGATGAAGGCTGTACATCACTGGTCCCTCAACCTGCTGCTACCTGTCGTGATTGCCCCAAATTCCATCAGAAGGGCAAATCATATGCTCTGGATTTGGTATTATGCTAAGATGGCAGCAAGTTGATTGGAATACATTATTCCCATCATAGAAGGTAGATTGAAATTTCCTTTCCCAAAGACTTGGGACTTTTTGTTTGTTTGTTCACCCTGTCTGACACACTACTTTTTTAATTTAATGATTACTTTGTATCTTTTGTTGGCTTGGCAAATTCAAGTTATTTCTTGCTGTGTCACAGTTTGACTGATGTTACCTCATCCACCAGTATAATTATCTGCTAAACAATATCTGAGGAGTCGATCATCCTTCATTCTGTGTCACTATAATCTTAAACAGGTAGCACAATAATTTACTGAAGATAGTGGGCAAATCAGCCTTATCACCTGAGGAATTTTAGGGACAAGTCCAATAGTGACTTGCCTAAGTTTCAACTGTATCCTACTTTCTAGAAAACAAACCTGCAGTCCAAAAATTATTACAAAGGAGGCTGAAAAAATCACCTTTCTGCATGCCATGAAATAAGTAAAAATGGGTTAACCACAGCATTGTCTATGCTGTAGTCTCATTTTCTCTACAAAATAGAGAATAATTTAAGCAAATTACATTTTCTTTCAGCTCCCTTAAATTCATTATATTAAACAATACCACTAGTAACAGTAAATTTTGCCCTATGCAAGACAAGTACCAGAGCATAAGACAAAATTGGAACAGATTCATAGGCAGAGGCAGTTAGTGATACAACTTACTTTGAAACTCAATAGCCCATGAGGTCTTGAGTTGTCTCCTTTGAAAAGGAATGAATGCATTTTAGCTCTTTAAGCTTTAATTGCATTTTCCTTTTTACTTGAACATAAATGTTGATGTTGTTAGGTGCTGTCAAGTCAGATCTAATTCATAGTAGCCCTATCTACAACAGGACAAAACACTCCCTGACACTGTGACATGCCTGGCACTATGTCACTGCTTCTCCTGCTATTCATAGGATTTTCAGTGGCTGAATGTTTTGGGATTGCTTCTGGAGTGGGTTGCCATGTACATCTCCCATTTTTTGAGGTGCTGGGATCGAACCCAGGGCCTCTAAGAACACAGAGCAACACTCTACCAATTGAACTAAACTCCAGCCTAGAACATAAATATTAAGCTTTGGGAGTAAAATCACTGGAAAAAGAGCATGTAGACAACTGTCTAATTAAATATTATTTTTGAGTGAAATAACATATTAGCCCCTCATCTATATTTGAAGAATCCTGAAGATGGCGGATGGATAAAACATGCCTTCTGTCCAGGAGTAATGGGAAGCCTCGATTAGGGGTTTGGAACTCACATTGAATAGATAGAAACAGTGATAATTTAGTTTGGGAAATAGAGGATGAAACTGGGCGTACACTGAAATCAAGGATTTGGCTTTGGAGGAGCTACACAGAGGACACTAGTGGGACCACCACCATTTTGCCATCACACAGACAGTGGATAGAATCCCAGAGACTCGGAGGGGACTTCTCATACATGCACCGACGGGGGCAGGACCCAACACGGAGTGTAACCTTGGGAGCACACTCTCACCCCGCCTGCGGGACATAAACTACAAATTCTGGGTGAGTCAGTTTGAGGCAGCACATGGAATCGCCATCCCTAGCAGCCGTAGAGGGAACAGGGAAACTGGTGCCAGCATACGTGTCTAGAGCTGAGACGCAGCTCCCACCCTCCTGTTGTGGTGGGACAGGTGTACAGACGTGATCTCCACAGACATAGGAGCACACATACACCTAGATCCCAGACACACCAGAGGTGAGCCTAAGTCATCCCACTGCACTGTGGAGAAATCTGGGGTTTGTGGAGGTGACTGAGCCCCACGTGGACAGAGTGATCCTTTTAGGCAGAGCCTAGCGGCACAATTAGTCACAATCAGAGCAGTTTTGAGTGTGATTGCAGTGCACGGACAGACCTGCTACAGATTCCCTCTGGGGCGGTTGGATAGCATCCCACCCACAAGAGGATATGTTGTTGTTGTTGTTAGGTGCCATCGAGTCAGTATCTGACTCATAGCGACCCTGATAGGGTTTTCAATGGCTGTTTCTGGATTGCCTTGGGAGTGGATTGGCAGGTCCTTCTCCCATTTTTGGGGTGCTGTGAATTGAACTCGGGACCTCAGAGACTGCAGCGCAGCACTCTACCAACTGAGCTAAATGCCAGCCCCTATACATACATACATATATATATATATATATATATATATATATATATATATATATATTGTTGTTGTTGTTAGGTGCCGCTGAGTCAGTATCCGACTCATAGCGACCTTATAGGGTTTTCAATGGCTGATTGTTTCAGGATTGCCTTGGGAGTGGATTGCCAGGCCCTTCTCCCATTTTTGTGGTGCTGGGAATTGAACTCGGGACGACAGAGACTGCAGCGCAGCGCTCTACTAACTGAGCAAAATCCCAGCCCTAGAGGATATGGTCCTCCCAAATGGGCAGAAAGCCCTACAATAAAATATCCACGATAGCAGCCATATTCCTCCCATGCTGTACGTTTGGGGGTGGAAATCTCTGATTTGGGGAATTGGCTCCCGAACTACGTGGGACAGGGAGAACTCCAGGGAGGACCCCACAGGTTCCACTGCCTCTCGAACAATACAATAGACACAGAGTATTTCATGGAACAGTCTCTTTGGGCACTCTGTGTCCCACTTAAGCCCAGGACATTGTGGGGCAGTCTGCCATTATCTACCCAACAGTAAGACAGACTGCTCCTGCGGATTGTGTGAAAACACTGCCACCCTGAGTTCTGTAGGGAGCTCTGCTTCCTGTAGTATTGACTTCACCTGTTGGAACTGGGTGTCCACAGTTCAGATTCCACCTGCAAGAACATACAAGTGCTTTTTTTCCTTTTTTTTTTTCTGCATGGGGGTTTGAACCCAGGGTCTTGCGCCTGCTTGTTTTGTGGGTGCTGGACCACCATGCTGCACCCCCAGCCCATATGTTTTGCTTTTTGAAGCAGGGTCTCACTGGGTTGCACAGATCTCGGGCTTGCAATCCTCCTGCCTCTGCCCCCTAAGCCCCTGGGATTCTAGGCGTGCACCACTGCACCTGACTACAAGTGTTTTTATATGTATCTGGGAGCGTGTATGCGTGAGGTCTGAATTTTTATTTTTTTTTTATTTATTTATTTATTTATTTATTTATATGGGGGTTTGAACCCAGGGCCCTGTGCCTGCTTGCTTTGTAGGTGCTGGACCACTGCGCTGCATCCCAGGACCACATTTTTTGCTTTTTGAGACAGGATCTCACTGGATTTCACAGAGCTCAGGCTTGCAATCCTCCTGCCCCCGATCCCCAAGCCGCTGGGATTGCAGGCATGCACCACCGCACCCAACTACAAGTGTTTTTATATGTGTGTGGGAGCGTGTATGTGTGAGACTTTTTTAATCTTTTTTCTCTTTTTCCTTCCTATTTTTCTTCCTTTCTTCTTTTAATCCCTTCCCTTTTTCTATTCTCCTTCTCTTTTTCTTAAGCTATATATGTGTCTTTGTTTTAATCATTTTTCCCTTAAGTCTTAACCTTAATTTTAATTTTGACAGTAATTTCTATTAGCCTCTGTCCTCTACCTCCTCTTTCCCCCCTCTTCTATCACCAAATCCCCCCCTTTCTCACCCCACAGAAGAGAAACAAAATTTATTGCTTCCCTAGCCCCTAACCCCCTTGGTGTTTGGCTGGTGGGCTAAAGAGACAACCACACAGATCAAATAGCCGACAATATACCCAGTTTATAAGCTCTAATAAGCACCAGAGATTCAGCACCACACAATCTCAAAGGAATAACAGAGGACGAAGTTCTGCACAATCAGGAGAGACAAATTCTATTTCCCAGACCATATTAAGGACAAACAAAGTAAACCTACAAAAAATACAAAGGGGCAGGATGGATCTGAAGGTTCCACAGATCATAGCCCCCCAACAAATAATTCCAAGGACTCTAAATTCTTAGAGATCTGTGATTTGGAATTCAGAGTCATGGTTATAAACATGTTAGGAGAAATAAAGACAAATATCACAAGCACACTGGAGATACTTGAAAGGAAGGTTTCTCACTTGGAAGCTGTTCTGTCATCCCAGTTAGAAATGATAAGGAAAAACCAAGCCACTTTGCTTGATACTCAACCCAAATTATCAGAATTGAACACAGCTAAAGAATCCTTTTCATCAAGACTGGATGAATCTGAGCTGAGGATATACAATTCAGAAGATGTCATAAATGAACTGAAATACAAGCAATTAGAAATGGAGTCAATGATAAAGGTTTTAAAGAAAGATTTCCAGAACTCAGATAGAATGAAAAAAAGAAATTTAAGAATTCAGGGCATTCCTGAAGGAGAATAAAGATCCACTGGAAGCCTTTACAACCTAGTAAATGATATCCTCAAGGAAAACTTCCCAAAGATAGCACAAGAAATGGATATATACACCACTGAGACTTTGAGGACTCCTTTGAAGGCTGACTTAAATAGCTCATCCTCGAGACACGTCATTGCTCAGATGCTGTCGTGAGAGACCAGAGAGGCTGTCCTGCAAGCAGCAAGACAGAAACCCCTTATTACTTATAAAACAAGACCAATTAAACATTACTACAGACCTTTCCATATCAACTTTGAAAGCTAGAAAGGAATGGAAACAGGTGATTCAAATATTAAAAAAAATCTCCAGCCAAGACTAATATATCCAGCAAAATTATCTTTGATAATAGATGAGGAATATAAGACCTTTAATGACATTGAAGCTTTTCAACAATATGCAACCACCAAACCAGCACTGGAGAGGATTGTAAACCAATTACCACATCCAGGAGAGTTGAAACAACTCTACAAAGGAAATCAAAGAACTGGTTCACTAAGATGAGTGCAACCCAAGAAACGACCAAAGCAAACATGAATCATAAATCAGTAACAGGTAATGATTGGATATATAACAATAAATGCTACTCAATAATCTCTATTAATGTAAATGGTCTAAACTCACCAATTAAGAGACAGAGGCTGGCTAATTGGATGAAAAAGCAGAAACCGTCAATATGTGGTATTTAAGAAACTCTTCTAATGCACAAAGGCTGGAATAAACTGAGAGTTAAGGGCTGGAAAAATGTATAACTAGAGGGGGAGAACAAAAGAAAGCAGGTATTGCAATTTTAATTTCAGATAGGTTAAATTTCATTCCAAAACTAATTAGAAGAGACAAAGGAGGACATTAGATTTTAATACAAGCAACAATTGATCAAGAATCAATAATGCTCCTTAATATTTATGCCCCAAGCTTAATGATCTTAATATTTATGCCCTAGCTTTATAAGACAAACCTTAAGGAATATAAAGAACTTTATTGGACCAGAATCAATAATAATGGGGGACTTCAATAGCCCACTTTTGTCAAGAGACAGGTCATCAAAACAAAAAATCAGCCCACTTTTGTCAAGAGACAGGTGATCAAAACAAAAAATCAACAGAGAAAAGTCAAATCTAATCTCCACCCTAAACCAGTTCGATCTCACAGATATATACAGAATATTTCATCCACATGATGAGCAATACACGTTCTTCTCAGCTCGACATGGTACATTTTCTAAGATAGATCATATGCTAGTCCATAAGAACTCCCTCAACAAATACAAAAAAGTAGAAATTATCCCCTGTTCCTTATCAGATCATAATGGGATAAAATTGGAGCTCAAGAACATGAATAAGTCCAGACACTTTACAAACTCACGGAGATTGAATAATACACTGCTGAATGACCCATGGATTGTTGATGAAATCAAATTGGAATTTAAAAAATTCATACAATCAAATGATGATGGAAACACATCATACCAAAACATATGGGATACAGCAAAGGCGGTTTTAAGAGGGAAATTTATGGCATTGGGTGCCTTCATCAATAAAATAAAGAAGAGCCAAATAAATGCCCTAATGACACAGCTTAAGACACTAGAAATCAAACAAACAATGAATCCTAAATGGAACACACAGAGGGAAATTACAAAAATAAAGGGAAAAATATCTCAATTAGAATCTAAAGAGATAACTCAAAAAATTAATAAGACTAAGACCTGGATCTTTGAAAAGAGTAATAAAATAGACACCCCTCTGGCTAACCTCATTAAAACCAAAAAGAAAAATCTAACATAGTACAGATTATGAAAGACAACGGGTCCATAACCACTGATTTCAACGAAATACAAAAAATTGTCAGGGATTACTACAAGAGACTGTATTCCCAAAAATATGAAAATGCAGAAGAAATGGACAAATTTATTAACATGTAGGACCTACCAAAACTAACCCCAGAAGACATAACTGACTTAAACAAGCCCATTACCTATACAGAAATAGAAAAGGTAATTAAAAGCCTCCCAACAAAGAAGAGCCCAGGTCCTGATGGATTCACAGCAGAACTTAAAGAAGATATAATACCTGTCTTCCTCAAATTATTCCAAAGAATAGAAAAGGAGGGAACACTCCCAAACACATTCTATGAAGCTACTATCACCCTGATACCTAAACCAGGAAAAGATTCATCTAAGATAGAGAATTATAGACCCATCTCACTTATGAAACTAGATGCAAAAATATTTAATAAAATTCTGGCAAACAGAATCCAGCAGCATATGGAAAAGACTATTCACCATGACCAAGTGGGATTTATACCACAGATGCAAGGCTGGTTTAACATATGGAAATCCGTTAATGTAATCCAACGTATCAAGAAACTGACAAACAAAAACCACACGATCATCTCAATTGATGCTGAAAAGGCCTTTGATAAAGTGCAACACCTTTCCATGATAAAAACACTGGAGAAGATAGGTATAACAGGCAAATACCTTAATTCATAAAAGCCATTTATGACAAACCTACAGCCAACATCATATTAAATGGAGAAAAACTGAAAACATTTCCTTTTAGATCTGGAACAAGACAAGGATGTCCTCTTTCTCCTATTCTATTCAATGTAGTAATTGAAGTCCTGGCCAGGGCAATCAGACAAGAGAAAGAAATCAAAGGGATATAGATTGCCAAGAAAGAGGTCAAATTATCATTATTTGCAAATGATATGATCTTATTCCTGAAAGACCCCAAAACCTCAACCAGAAAACTTCTGGATCTAATTAACTCCTTCAGCAAAGTTGCAGGCTACAAAATTAACATACAAAAATCAATAGCCTTTCTTTATACAAATTCCAAACAAGAAGAGAAGGAAATTTCAGGAAAGATACCATTCATGATAACCCACCAGAAAATTAAATACCTTGGAATCAATCTAACCAAAGACCATTCAGATCTCTACAAGGAAATTTTCAAAACATTAAAGAAAGAAAAAGCAGAGGACACTGAAAAATGGAAAGACCTCCCCTGCTCCTGGATAGGAAGAATTATTATTGTAAAAATGGCTATCCTACCAAAAGCAATCTATAGATTTAATGCAATACCCATTAAAATTCTACTGACTGACTTTACAGAAATACAAAAAATGATCCAAAAATTCATATGGAACCACAAAGACCTGGTATAGCTTAAGCTGCAAAACAAACATAGGTGGAATCACTATTCCTGACTTCAAGCTATACTACAGAGCAGTGGTTGCAAAAACAGCTTGGTACTGGCACAAAAATAGGCCTGAAGACATCTGGAACAGAATAGAAGACCAGAAATACCTCAACACACCTATAGCCACCTGATTTTCGACAAAGGACAAAGCAAGTAAACTGGAAAAAGGACAGCCTCTTCAAAAAATGGTGCTGGGAAACATGGTCATCCACACGTAGAAAAATGAAAGCTGACCCCCATCTCTCAATATACACAAGAGTTAACTCAAAATGGATAAAAGATCTCAACATAAAACCAGAAACTTTAAAACTTATAGAAGGCAAGATAGGCAACACACTCCATCACATAGGCTTAGGAAAGTATTTCTTTAATAGGACTCCAATTGTTCAAGAAATTGCAACAAGAATAGATAAATGGGATTACATGAAATTAAAAAGTTTCTGCACAGCAAAAGAAACAATTAACAGAGGCAAGGAAACCCCCATGGAATGGGACAAAATCTTCACATTTTATACATCAGATAAAGGTCTAATTACTAGAATGTATAAAGAACTCAAGAAAAAAACTCCCAAAAAACAAACAACACAATACACAAATGGGCAAAGGAACTGAATAGACAGTTCTCAAATGAAAAGTTCCGTAAAACCTTGAAACACATGAAAAAATGCTCAACATCCCTAGCCATTAGGGAAACACAGATCAAAACAACTCTGAGAGTTCACCTTACACCAGTAAAAATGTCCAAGATCAATAAAACAAATAACAACAAATGCTGGCGATGTTGCAGGGAAAAGGGAACACTCTTACATTGTTAGTGGAGCTGTAATTTGGTCCAATCACTGTGGAAATCAATATGGAGGTATCTTTAAAAACTAAAAATAGTTCTACCATATGATCCAGATATAACAGCATCAGGAATTTACCCAAAGGGAGATGGGTCATCATACCACAGAGACACCTGCATCTCCATGTTCAATGCAGCACTTTTCACAATAGCAAGGATATGGAATCAACCAAAGTGCCCTTCAACAGAAGAATGGATAAAAAATCTATGGTATATATACACAATGGAATATTACTCAGCAATCAAGAAAAATGAAATAAGGTCATTCGCAGCAAAATGGATAGAATTAGAGAAAATTATTTTAAGTGAACAAACACAAGCTCAGAAAGAGAAACACCACATGTTCTCACTCATATGTGGAAGCTGAATCAAATTTATAAGAAGGAAAAATCCTACTCAAAGGCTGGATCAAAATAAAAGGGGGATAAAAAGATAAGAATGGTGTCAATATAAATGGTCTCGAAAATGCATGCAATTGTTCTAACAAGATAAAAACAAAGACCACTACAGGAAAAGTTTCTATCTTAAACAGAACTGGAACCCAAGGACATATAGAAAAATATTACCAAGTAAAAGTAGAGAAGACTTAGATGGGGATGGTGGGAGGGGCGGAAAGTATAGGGGAGGGTAAGGGGGAACCTATATGAATAATGTACATCAAAATGCATATATGGAAATGTCACAATGAAAAGCATGTCAGAATGAATCACATTAAGGTGTACATTAAAAATTTCCAATAAAAAAGAATCCTTTTCCAAATGAGCTTTGGTGAAATATAGGGTATGATTTCCATTCATAATCTTCTAAGAAATGATACTGCTTTTTTCCCCACTCTGATATAGTAGTGGCCAATCGTTTCAGAATTTTTAATCTAGCGATGAGCATAATGAAGAAATCACTGGATCAACTAATTCACCCTGTATATAAAGAAGCAAATGATGATGATTAGTTTCAAATATTTCTACGAAGCAAGCTGAGCATGTTACATAATGAAAAATATCAATTGTGAAGATTCAGACATCTTCTAAAAGCTAATATCCACAGGCTGAAATATATAATAATAAAACCAAATGAAGTCACATTCAACTTCTGATCCAACACTTGAAAGTTATCACTCAGATCCTCACAACAAGAAAAAAAAATGAGTAAACTGAAAATCAGCAACTGTCTGAGATTCATTGAAAAAGTGATGTCATGAGGAAAACTTCTGTACCAGGAATCAGAGATGCCCGAAGGGAAATACAGAAAATCACAACTTTCCAGAGCAGAAGCCCAGATAGAGATGAGTGTGAGGATCAACAGTAGAGTAGGCAAACCAACTGGGTGATTGAAACATTGTCATAGGCTCAATGTACACAAGCTCAAGTGTTAAAAACTCTAGGAGCGCCTACTTCTAAGAGGCCCTATACATGTTTGTAAGTGTTACATTTAGGAACCAAAACAGGTTCTTACAATGAAGGTGAGAGAGAAATGCACTCATGCTCCTGTCAGGAGAAAGGAAAGGCAGACATTCTGAAAAATGCTCAGAGAATTCTGTGCTTCTCAATAGTCCAATCTTCAAAAATATCTGTTTTAGCCTGGTATGGTGGTGAACTCCTTGAATCAAGCAACTCGAGAGGCTGAAGAAAGAGGATCATGAGTTTTAGGCCAGAGGCAGCCTGCATAAATTAGGAAGATTCTATGTCAAGATGAACAATAAACAATGGGGCGGAGGTGCCACTCAGTGGTTGAGCACTTGCAAGTCTGTGTGAGGCCTCCGTTCTGCCCTGCAGTACCACAAACAAAACAAAACAAAACAAAACAAAAAAATCTTTTTCACTAGAATCTGAAAAACTGGAGATTTGCCAGGGCCTCTGTGCTCTCTGAGGCCCTGGGTTTGATCCTCAGCATGGCAAAAATGAAAGAATGATGTGGTGATCCACTCCCAAAACAATCTGGAAACAAATCAGCCATTGAAAACAGCAGAGAAACATTGACATAGTGCCAGGCATGGCACAATGTTAGGGAGTGTTTCGTTCTGTTGTACATAGGGTCGTTATGAGTCAAGTCTGACTTGAAGGCATGTAACAACAACCACCAGCATTCTGGAGAAGGAAAATGGCCAGCCATCTTTTCCTGTAGGTTCTTATCTCATATAAGTGGAAACTAAACAAAAAAAAAAAAAAAAAAAAAAAAAAAAAAAAAAAAAAAAAAAAAAAAAAAAAAAAAAAAACCAAGAAGCATTTTTTGAAAGTCAAAACCCATAAGCACATGTTCACCTAGAGTGAGCTCTAATGAAAATATTACTGAACAATTCCCCCATCCCATACCTTGTCAGTACATTAAAGGAATACCTAAGAAAAGAAATAAACGAGCTTGAAGAAATGTTAATAGAAACTTTGTAATGTCAATAAAAAAAAAGTGTGAAAAATGACAAAATACCAAAGAACTGTCAGAAAATCATGAGAGATACAGATATGTGTAATGAGAATACTGGAAGAGAAAGGAACATAGAAACATTTGAAATAATAACCACTAATAATTTTCCAAACTAAATGAAAGATACCATGCCACAGAGCTGGGACATACAAAGAACAAAAAGTAGGGCAAAAAGTCGAAACAACTACACTCAGGTTCAATATCTTACAATTTAGAGGGTTCGGGTTTGGGTTTAAATGTTACATGTAGATAACAAAGCTTCAAACCAAATCTGAAGTATAAGCCCGAACCTGTTTCAATTCCAGTATATCTAATTTATGTTCTGAATCTGAATTCGGGGAAAAATCGGGTTTGGGTTCAGCTTTTAATGTTTGTGTTTTGTTTTGTTTTTTTGCTGTTTTGTTTTTGTGTCTGTCATTACCTTTTCTTTCTTTCTTTCTTTTTTTTTGGTAATAAATGTTAGTGGGATACAGAGTTGTAAGGCTTTTCCTATTTCCATTATGCACCTATTACATTGTTTTGGGTTACACATATATCAACTTACATAATTTATGAAATCCTTTGATTAACATGGTAAAAAATAGTATGCAATTTTTGCTTTATACATAAACATTGAAAAAATATTATTTGTATATCTCCACATAGGAGTTCCATTTTAAACCTAAAACTGAACCCTCTACATTTTAATATATTGTACTTGCACACAAAACTGAACCCAATTATTTCCAGGTTTGAAGTTCTGATGGTCAAATAGCAGAAAACCAAATATAAGAGAAATCTTGAAGGAGGCGAGAGAGAAATAAACAATATAACAACAAAGAAGTGAAAATATGAATTGCATTGGACTTCTCAGATATGCAGCCAAGAAGAAAATGGGGGAAACATTTAATATATTAAAGAAAATATCAGTGATATAGAATTCTGTGTAGAGAAAAATTATTTTTCAAAAGTCAAAAAGAAATAAAGACCTTATTAGCAAACAACAATTGGGGGAAAATTTTACAAGTAGACCTGTTTATGAGAAATGTAAGAAATTCTTAGCCGGGCGTGGTGGCACACGCCTGTAATCACAGCGGCTCGGGAGGCAGAGGCGGGAGGATCGCAAGTTCGAGACCAGAGGCAGTCTGCGTAACTTAGCGAGACCCTGTCTCAAAAAGTAAAAAAAAAAAAAAAAAAAAAAAAAAAAAAAAAAAAAAAAAAAAAAAAAAAAAAAAAAAAAAAAAAAAAAAAAACAAAGGTTAAAACACAAAAAAAAAAAAAAAAAAAAAAAAAAAAAAAAAAAAAAAAAAAAAAAAAAAAAAAAAAAAAAGAAAAAGAAATGTAAGAAATTCTTCAAAAAAAGAAAAATAAAAAGAGAAAGGTGGATCTACATAAATAATTTAGAGAAGGAATAAAAGAAGGTAAACTATTTTTATTAATCTTGACTGTTACAATGGCAGTTTTTTAAAAAAATAATGATAGCAATTGTATATTCAGCGATTTTAGCTTATGAATAAGGAAAATAAATGATATCAATGTTTTAGGGAATGAGCAGGAAGAATTCAAAGTGCTCTGTTGTAAAGTACTTGCATTACTAAGAATTATTAGTACAGTATTATTTGAAAGAGTACTTAGATTAATTGAAAATGCATACTAAAATCTCAATGTGAACCCCTAATAGTAGTTATTTTAAAAGCAAGGAATTGTGGTTGATATACTAAGAAATGGCAAAATTGTATCATATAAAAATGTTCATGGCCACTGAAGGTCAAAACAGAGTGAAAATAGAAAAAAATACAAAGAACAGGGTCAAGATTAGAAACCACTACAAATACGATGGGGGCTGGGATTTAGCTCAGTGGGTAGAGCACTGTGCTGCAGTCTATGAGGTCCTGAGTTCAATTCCCAGCACCACAAAAATGAGAGAAGGGCCTGGCAACCCACTCCCGAGGCAATCCCGAAACAGTCAGCCATTGAAAACCCTATGAGGGTCACTATGAGTCAGATACCAACTCAGCGGCACCTAACAACAACAACAACAACAACAAATACAATAGGTATTAGTCCAACTATATACATCATTCCTTTACATGCCAGTGATATAAACACATCAATTAAAAGTTGTACTGTTGGAGTAGGGGCTGGGATTTAGCTCAGTGGGTAGAGCACTGCACTGTAGGCTCTGAGGTCCCGAGTTCAATTCCCAGCACCACAAAAATGGGAGAAGGGCCTGGCAATCCACTCCCAAAGCAATCCCGAAACAGTCAGCCATTGGAAACCCTATGAGGGTCGCTATGAGTTGGATACCGACTCGACAACACCTAACATACATTATCTTGGGAGAAGTACCCGTCAACCCACTCCCAAAGAAATTAGCCCTCAAAAACTCTATGAGTAGCAGAGAAGCACTGACACAGTGCCAGGCACTGCACAGTGTCAGAGAATGTTTTGCTCCATTGTACATTTTGTCAGTATGAGTGGGACCCATCTCAAAAGCACCCAACAACACAATATATTGTCTACAAGAAACTTGCTTTAAATATTAAGACATATATACACACACACACACACACACACACACACACACACACACACACACACACACACATATATGATAAAAGGTGAGAGAAAGCTATGCCATACTATTGTTACTTAAAAGAAGACAGGAATAGCTATATTAATTCCACACAAAGTGGATGAGGGCAAGGAAATTATCAGGGTTAAAGAAGAGCAGAAAAATAATAAGTATGTCAGTCTTCTAAGAAGGCAGCGATCTTTAGTATGCATGCCTCTAACAACAAAGCCTCAAAGTACACAGGCTGTAAATGATAAAAATTAATGTAGAAATGCAGGTCTACTGCTATTGTCAGAGAGTTCAGCACCTCCTATCAGTTATTAACAGGTCTAGAAGACAGAGGGCTGGGATTTAGCTCAGTTGGTAGAGCACTGCGCTGCAGTCTCTGAGGTCCTGAGTTCAATTCCCAGCACCGCAAAAATGGGAGAAGGGCCTGGCAATCCACTCCCAAGGCAATCTCGAAACAATCAGCCATTGGAAACCCTGTGAGGGTCACTATGAGTCAGATATCGACTGCATGACACCTAAAAACAACAACCAGAAGACAGAAAGTCAATAAGGATGTAGCTGAATTGAACAACATCATGAACCAATCAAGTGCATATAGTTGATATCTAGGGAATATTTCATTCTCAAACAGTACGGTAGACACTATCCTTTGGCTATCATAAACATTCACTAAGATATCACATTCTGGGCCACACAATATATCTTAACAAATTTAAATTACAAAACTCTTACCAAATATGACCTGACCAGAATGGAAGAACCCAAGAAATCATTAACAGGGAAGTACTTAGAAAACTCCAAAATACTTGGAGATTTAACCACACAATTCCAAAGAGCATAAGCAGCTAAAAAGTATAAAGAGAAATTTTTAAATACTTTCAACTAACTTAAGGTGAAAAATACAATTTATCAAAATTGATGGAATGCAGAAACAGCAGTTACTTGAGGGAATTTGTTGCAGTGAATGTATGTCAAGAAAGAAAAATATCTAAAAGCAATAGTCTAAAATTCCACCTTCACTCACTAGGAAAAGAAGAATAAATAAATTACAAGTATTCAGAAGGAAAAAAAAGCAAAAGTTAAAGCAAAATTCAATAAAATTTTAGACAGGAAATCAATAGAGAATAATGAACAAACCCCAAATCTAGTTCTTTGTAATATCAATAAAATTGATAAAACTCTACAATGATTAACCAATAATAAACAGAATCAAGTACCTAATATCAGAAATATAGAAGGGGCTATTCTTGCTGATACTATGACCATTTAAAGCACAATAAAGCAATATCATAAATAACACTATGCCCGCAAGTTTGAATGATGAAATACATTAATTTTTATAAGACATTCTCGACCAAAACTCACACAAAAAGAAATAGATCATCTGAACAGGCAAATACCTATTTAATACAGTTAATCAATATGTAATAACATCAAAAACAGAAACTATCAAGTTCCAGTGGGTTCACTGGTGAGTTCCAGGAAATATTTAAGGATGAAAATATATCAATTCTCTAAACTCTCTTTTAGAAAAGAAGGGCAATAGAAATACTTCCTAATTCTATCTTGTTAGATGTTATTCAGATTGTTCCAACTCATAGCAAGCCTGTGTAAAGGAGAAAGAGTAAGCCACTATATCTTACAGTGGTTCTCTGCTATCCGCTGGGTTTTTGATGGCTGTTTTGAGAGTGGGCTGTCAGGTACTTTTCCAAATTTTGCAGTGCTGGGGACTGAACCTAGGACCTCAGAGTGCGTGGAGAAAGAACTCTTTCTAATAACCCAGAATTATCCTAAAACCTTATCCAAATGAAATTTAAACATTACAAGAAAAGAAAGCTACAGTCCTTCGGATTTAGTTCAGGGTTCAGTGGTGCTTACTTAGCATCCAAACGCCCAAGATGAAATTTCCAGCACAAAAAAGAAAAAGGAAAAGAAAAAAAAAAGAAAAAAAAGAAAGAAAACTATAGACACAACTTTGCTTGCTAGAAGTAAAAAAGGATTTGAAACATTTGGTGAGGAAGATCAAAGAATGCAACCATCAATATGGATTGCACTTCAACATCAAGAAAAAAAATCCTTACAACTGGGTGATGACAAATGGAGAGAAGATTGAGGTTGTCCAAGATTTTGCTTTGCTTGGTTCTACAATCAACACTTATGGAATTAGCAGTTAAAAATTCAAAAGATGCATTGCATTGGGAAAAGCTGTTGCAAAAGACCTCTTTAAAGTGTTGAAAAGTAAAGATGTCATATTGAAGACAAAACTGTCTAACTCATGCCATGGTATTTCCAGTTTCTTCATATGGCTGTGAAAGCTGGACATTGAGTAAGGGAGACAGGAGTATAATTGATGCTTATGTATTATGAGCTTGGAGATGAATACTGAATATACCACAGACTGCCAAAAGAACCAATAGATTTTTCCTAGAAGAAATGCAACCAGAGTACTCCTCAGAAGCAAGCATGGCTAGACTGCATCTTATGCATTTTGGATATGTTGTCAGGAGGGACCAATCCCTGGGGAAAGACATCATGTTTTGGAGAGAGGAGGGTCAAGGGAGAAACAGGAAGAACCTCTACCAAATGGATTGACACAGTGGCTATAATAATGAGTTTAAACATAGAAAAGACCATGTACATGGCACAGTGTCACTGAATGTTTCATTCTGTTGTACATAGTACTATTTGTGGGACCCAACTGGATGGCACCTAACAAGAACAACATAGTCCAATCTCTCTCATGAACACAGATACAAAAATTTTCAACAAAATACTAGAAAAGGATTTATATCCCAAAACCAAATACGATTTACACCAGGTTTGCAAAACTGGCTCAACAATGAAGAACAGTATGATCTTATAAATAGTGGCAGAAAAAAACAATTAAAGTCTTCAAGATAAGAACTTTCAGCATATTAGGAACAGAGGAGACTTTCTCAATCTAATAAATAATATCTTAAAAACTATAGCAATCATATACAAGATTTTAATAATATGAGAAACTAGAGAGTGGATGTTCCAATTATATGGAAACTCTCTTCACTCGGACACTTAATATTAAAATTTTTATAAAGATAAAATGGCTGAAAAGTAAACCAAGGTTGTTAGGTGTCATCAAGTCATGTCCAACTCATAGTGACCCCTATAGGGTTTTCAATGATTGTTTTGGGATTGCCTGGGGAGTGGGTTGTCACATCTTTCTCCCACTTTTACGGTGTCGAGAATCAAACTCAGGACCTCAGAGGCTGCAGAGCATTGCTCTACCAACCGAGCTAAATCCCAGCCTTACAACCAAGTTGTTGTTGCTGTTGTCAGGCGCCGTCGAGTCAGTATCCCACTCACAGCGACCCTCTGTACAACAGGGGAAACACTATTGTCAGTGCTTCTCTGCTGTTCATAGGGTTTTCAATGGCAGATTGATTTTTGGGAGGGGGTTGCCAGGTCCTTCTCCCAAGCCTACAGCTTCTGGTGTTCCCAGGCGGTCTCCCATCCAGGTACTAACCAGGCCTGACCCTGTTTAGCTTCTGAGATCTGACGGGATCAAATGCCACAGGGCTACAGCTGCAGGCTACAACCAAGTAGTGATGTTTAAATATCTCTCCCAACATAGTGAAAATGTTTGAATTGTCCTCTTCTAAAGATGAATCTTATTGCACATGAATTATGTTTGCATAAAGAAAGGAAGGAAAGAAAGAAGAAAGGAAGAAGAGAGAGAGAGGGAAGGATGAAAGAAGGGAGAAAGGAATCTTCCATGTACACATGACATTGTCTTTCACATGCCAATAAGTATTTAATTGTTTTCAAAATATTATGGCAATTTTTCTTTATATATTTGTACTCCTAAATTTTCAGCAACAGTTTTTAATAATTATATGTAGATACTTGAATACATTTGCAACCTGAACTAAATTTCAGTACCAAAAATCACCATGCTTTATCTACATGAATGTAATTACCTGTGCAAAAGTACATATAAAATATTTCCCTCAAACATATAAGTACAATAGTGCACCAATATGAGAAATGGCTACCTGGATGCCATGACACAGGCCTGTTATCCCTCAACTCAGGAGGCTGAGGAGAGAGGATCTCAATTTAGAAGCCAGAGGCATCCTGGACAATTTAGCCAGGTCCTGTCTCAAAGTGAAAAGTAAAAACAAATAAGTGACTAAATAGACAAAGTTTTACATATTGTGCGATTTTTTGTGAGTACAGGAAGCAGAATGATATATCCCCTAATTCTTGGCACTTGTGAATATGTTAATTTATATGGCAGAGAAAGGAGTTTATGACTAGGATTACATTAACAATTTAAGATGAGGAGGTTATCTAAGATTATTCCAATTGACCCAATATCATGAAAAGAATTCCTTAAAGTGAGAGATGGAGGCAGGGAAGTCAGAATAAGAGATTTAATGAAGGAGGCAGAAGTAAGAGTGATGCAGTTTTTGATGTTCAGGATACAGAAAGATCCACAAACCATGGAATGCAGATTATGTACCTGAAAAAGCTAAAAAGTACAAAGAATTAGACTCTCCTCTAGAACCTGCAGGAGAAATGCAGCCTTGCTGACACTTTGATTTTAGACCCTTGAGACCCATGTAGGACTTTTGACCCCCAGAACAGAAAAATAACAAATCTGCATTATTTTAATGTCTGAAATCTTTGGTAACTAGTTCACAGTAGCAACAGAAAATGAATACTATATGCTTGGATAGATATGGACATCCACACTTAAGGCAAATTCATTTTAGTATTTTATGTATAGAAAAAAAGTTACAGGCAGAGGCAGGAGGATCGCAAGTTCGAGACCAGAGGCAGTCTTCGTACTTTGGCGAGATCCTGTCTCAAAAAAGTAAAAAAATGGGCTGGTGGCATAGCTCAGTGGTTCAGCACTGGCAGAGCATGCAGGCGCAAGGCCCTGGGTTCAACCAAAGTACCACAAAAAAAAAAAAAAAAAAAGAAAGAAAGAAAGAAAAGAAAAAAGAAAAAAGTTACTTACTTCCCTTTATATACAATCGCATCGTTTCAGATTAAGGGCTACTTACATCTTTATGTCTGTATATTTCTAGTTGGGTTCCAGGAAGCCCCATAAAAATGGACATTCACCTTGAACTTTGCTTTTCTGTGTAATAATCATTCCTACTTAGCCTCATTATCACATGACTTTCTTTAAAGTATTATCAATTATATCTGTAACTCAATGACTGTATCACATTATTTTTAGACATAGGTAGCTATAAATATCAAAAATAGTAGTTTAAGTGTTTTTAAATGGTCAATAATAGGTGATTGTGTAACATAATTAAGGACAAGGGAGTAATATTTGACTTTCAGGATTGGAGCGTAGTTTATAAATTTTAAAGTTTAGAGTTAAAGTTAGCATTTTTAAGTGAAATTGCAGCTTTATTTCTCTAAAACAGAATTCAAGTTAGCTCACAATCTCCCATTCACATTGAAGGCAGTGGGGGAAAAAAAAAAAAAAAAACAACTCTCCCAAACCTCATACATGAAGGTCACTTTCAGTCACTTCAAGACTTTAAGCTAAGACAAATTCATGGTTCTTCCTTGCCGCTCATTTTCTTCTTTCTCTGGGTGTACGTGGGAGGCGATGAGAACATTAATCATCTTGTCATCAAGGGAGTGATTTCTGGGCCTGAAGTAAATATATTTTCTCCTGAGTAGTCTGAAATATTGACTTCATTTCCACTGTATCTACTGCAATTTTCCAGGCAGAGTGACTTGTGATCAATTCTCTGTGGCCACTCAGATATCAGAATCTGCCCACCCAATCACTTGGATCATCTATTATTAATCTGGATTCTGGCTTTGACTATGTATTCCACAGCATTTGTTGCTATCCTTCCATTCTAGGTAGTTTATGTATTTCTGAAACATTATTAATATCATTGAAATTGAACACTGTAGTTTCAAGACAGCATCATCTATCCATTCCAGCTCACAAATGTTGAAAGACACTACGAAACCTCTAACTTATGCCTTCATCCACGGTATCGTGCATTTCTTATTCATAGCATTAAAAATAATCATAGATTCACAATATCTTCAGGATCTAAGAACATTCATGCATAATAAATAAAATAGATAAGAAAAGTTGAAAATAGTGTAACAAAAGAAGGAAAGATGTGAGAAAGGAAGGAAGGGATAAAAGAGGGAAAGAAGGAAGGAATGAAAGACAAAATGAAGAAAGCAAGAAGCTTACAGGGCTAATATTCAGCAAAGTGTAAAGGAAGGAAAATACCACAAGGATAGAATTTTACCAATTTGGATGCTGATGTTGACTCAGATGGTCATAAGAGCCAAACAAGAAAGCTTATACATCAAAAAATTCAAAGTGTATACCATAGATCAGAAGATGAAAACTAAGATATTAGAAAATATGATGGTATAACAGAAATTGAAGAGGAATCAAATTAAAGGAAGACTTGAGGTAATGTAGTACAAGTAATCTAGATAGGAATGGTGATCTAGAAGAATGAAAAAATGATATCTAGCCCCAAGGTAAATAGTGTAAATAAATATTTAAACCTGTACATCACGATAAATTTTAAGGAAATTAACATTAGCCTGATTTTTGTTTGCTAATCCATTTGCTTTTAGAATATAAATGTTTTTCACCTTTATAGTACTTTTGAGCAATATTTCATTTCTTTCAATTTATATTCAATGTTGTTATATTGAAATTATTATTTTATTGTGATGAATGTGAATGTGTGTCAAACTATTGCTTCCTACATTTAAATTATCTCCTGACTAGTCTGGAGATAAAGTAACAGCTTGATCTTTTTACAATATTTTATTTAGTCTAACTAAGCAAGACTAGCTCCCATTCGAGGAATTGTTGTTGTTGTTAGGTGCCGTCGAGTCGGTATCCGACTCAAAGCGACCCTCATAGGGTTTTCAATGGCTGAGTGTTTCGGGATTGCCTTGGGAATGGATTGCCAGACCCTTCTCCCATTTTTGGGGTGGTGGGAATTGAACTCGGGGACCTCAGAGACCGCAGTGCAGCGCTCTACCCACTGAGCCAAATCCTAGCCCCCCCATTCGAGGAATAGGAAACAAAATTCCATCTGCTGGTGGGGAAAGTTGAAAAGTCAGTCACATTGCAAGTGTAGCCATGTTTATCACCATCTTTTGCAGTTTACCATTGTCCAATCTCTTCCATGGTCTCAGCTATTCATATTTCTCCCAATGTGAAAGAGAAATAACCACCAGAAGTCATATTCAATTATAACATCACCCTCAAGGTTTGTACCAAATATTCTCATATCTGGGGCTGAGGTTTAGCTCATTTGGTAAAGTCCTGCTCTGCACTCTCTGAAGCCCTGAGTTTGAACCACAGCACTGCAAAAATGGGAGAAGGATTTGATAATCCACTCCCCAAGCAATCCTGAAAACAATTACCCATCGAAAACCCTATGGATAGCAGAGAAGCACTGAGATAATGCTGGGCTTGGCACAGTGTTGGGAAGTGTTTTGTTCTGTTGTACATATGGTCATTATGAGTCAGACCAGACTCTAAGGCTCCTAACAATGACAATATTCTTGTCTTTAACCCATACTCTTTTAACAATTTTAAAGGGCTACAAAATTAAGTATAGATTGCAATTGCATGTGGCTGGGATTCATGCTCGGCTCTCAACCAGGAATCCAATCTGCATGCTATTCTAAACTGCATCTGATTTTGCAGTCCTCTAAAACTGTTGAAAGGGTACAGATTAAATTTGAGAATATATGATATTTGGCCACCTATGTCTGATCTAGACAAAATGTGTCTTAGATGTCCTCCTTTAATTACAGCTCCTCATGACACATCTCCTTGGATCCTGTGTTGAGAATAACTAATTAAGAACCAACAGTGGATATGAAGCCAGCCCTTAAAAGGCTATAATATTAATCAGGTAAGAAATGATGATGATTTGACCAGAGTGGTAGTCTTACACATAAGAAGCTTGCAATTTTAAAACTATTTTGATTTAAGAGGCAATGGATATGTTGGTATAGAATGTACACACAAAAAAGGGGGGGTCAAAGAGAGCATCTTAGTTCTGGATCTAAACACAGGAAAAGAAAGAAATTCTTACAATCTGAGAAGTGGAAGAAAGTGAAGAGGATTGTGGAGGAGCGGGAATTTCACATGAATGTGCAATGTTAGATATTCATTATACATCCAAGGGAATATGTCTAGAACTGATAAATTCTATAAAAATGGAAATTATCATCCAATTATTATTGTTAGGTCAGTGTCTGACTCATAGTGACCCTATGTTCAACAGCTGAAACTCTATTGTCAGTGCTTCTCTGCTATTCATAGGGTTTTCAATGGCTGATTGATTTTTGGGAGTAGGTTGCCAGGTCTGTCTCCCAAGCCTACAGTACCTGATGTTTCCAGGAAGTCTCCCATCCAAGTACTAATCAGGCCTTACCCTGCTTAGCTTCTGAGATCTGACAAGATCTGATGCCAGGGTGGTATGGCTAAAGGCCCCTGCGATACAATAGACCTCAAGAAATTACTCCTATCTAACTTTCACTTAATACTCTTGGATCAAAATCAATTCAACTTTCCACTTCCTACCAGCCCCTGACAACCACCATTCTAACTCTTTGCTTCTATGATTTCAACTTTTTTAGACTACAAATATGAGTGAGCTCATGCAGTGTCTCTTTCTGGGTCTAGTTAATTTCACTGAACATAATGCCCTCCATGTTTATGACTGTTGTCACAAATGACAGAATTTCTTTCTTTTAGACGCCTAAATAGTATTCTGCTGTATATGTACACCACTTTCTTTATACATTTATCTATCATTGTACATTTAGATTAATTTCATATCTTGGCTATTGTGAATAATGCTGAATATAAGTCATTTTCTTTGGATATATGCCCAGAAGTGGGATTGCTGGATCATAAATCCATTCAGTAATATATGAATTTTATTATGATATTTTAGATTGAGGATTCAAATAAAATTCTCATTGTTTCTTTTTCTGTTTAATTTGTTTCACTTCATTTTAATTTTGCATGAATTAATAAATTTACATAGAGGAAACAGAAAAAAAGTCTGTGGGTTTCAAAGAAATTGTTCATCTCAACTGTGCTTCCCAAGTTTGTTATCCCTAGGTAACAGGGTCTGTTTTGGTTGCTTAATTAGAAGCTATAATAATCCAAATACACTCTTTTTTTTGTACACATAGAAATTGCCCATGTCAATACTTGCAAATATGCCTCAGTTTTCAAAGGCTCAATAGTAGGTCACTATATAAGTGTACCATAATTTATATAATGGATTTCCTACAGAGAGATTTTTAAAACTTTGGATTAAAAATGTACTTTAACATATTCAGTGTTAGTCTATGGAATACAGAGCTGACAATCTTCAAATATTTGTGGTAAGGTAGTTTGAACTACTTTTATTTTCTCTAAATTGTTTAATTCTTCTGTTGACCAACACTAGTTTCAGCTTCTCTATCTGAGTACTTAAGCTGAAATCACAGAACTATAGCACAATCTACAGATGCAATTGCTAGTCTACTGACTCCTTAATGTGCACCTTACAGAAATTTAGGAAGACGCTGAATTGAGAAAAGTAAACACATACTTCAATCCTTTTCCCAATTGATGTTTATTCTTTAAATCAAAAACAGAAAAATTATTGAAATATTATTTTACAGTTCTCTTTAAGCTGATATATATGTATGTATGTATATATATATATATATATATATATATAGAGAGAGAGAGAGAGAGAGGATATATATATATATATATATATATATATATATATATATATATATAGTTAGTACAAAAAATATGAGAAGGTCCTGGAATCCCACTCCCAAGACAATCAACCATGAAAACCTTATGGATAGCAGAGAAGCACTGACATAGTGTGGGGCATGGCACAGTGTCTGGGAGTGTTTTGTTCTGTTGTACATAGGGTCTCTAAGACCCAGACCCAACAAAATAGCATCTAACAAAAAAAATAAACATATTTATATAAATATAAATATATATTGAAGAAGAATAAATGTTCAGTTTTGTTTTCAAATGGGTATCTTAATGTATTTAACTTCCATAAAGTAAGTATAACAGGAACTTGAGAAGACAAAAAAAGTCACTCAAATTTACCTAATATTGTCTCTAATGGCCTAATTACACTGCATTGATTTTTTCTTTTTGAAAAGAAGTTAGGAAGTTTATTTAGATAGAGGCAAGGGATCGTGCATGCTTTAGGGGAAGCCTGGATGCTCAAAAAGAAGGAAAAATGCTTAGGGAAGGAATCATAGTAGACATCAAGATATGGAAACAGGTTTCTCAAGAGATAGGACTACACTGGATTGACTTTTTAATCTTTATTTTATTAATGACAAAAGAGAAACTCAGAGGCTGAGTAGAATAGCACAGACAGAGGAATGTGGAAAGGTACTATGAGTTCTAATCTATAACTAGATAGTAGAAGGAAGTTCTTGGCTGCTAGTGTGCAGTATGGTAAGTTTAGATGGTGACATATTATGAGATGGTGGAAGAAAGGAGTTTGAGTCTTTCCACTATAAACGAGTGATAATTAAGGAGGTAGATATGCTTACCTTAATATGAATATTGCACAATATATACATGTATCAAAACATTATATTTTGCCCCATAAATATGTACAATGTTAAGTCTTTATGCATTTGTTCAAAAATAGCAGTGTCACAATGAAAAACCTTCAGTAAAACTTTACAAAGGAAAACAGAAATGAAGCTAGGTCAATGAAAATTATTTGCAGTTTGTTCTGTCCTCAGAAACAGTTGAAAGGATATTAGAATAATCTATCACTTATATGCTTCATACTATTGTCATCTGAAACTGCTTATTCAAGTGTGCTGTTTCCAAATGAAGGATTTAATTTTTGTACTGGGGGTTGAACCCAGAGCCTTGCACTTGTGTGCTCTACAAGTGTTGGACCACTGAGCTGTTCAATCAGCCCTTTTTTTTTTTTTTTTTTTTTTTTTTTTTTTTTACTTTTTGTGACAGGATCTTGCTAAATTATGAAGACTGCCTCTGGTCTTGAACTTGCAATCCTCCTGCCTCCACCTCCCAAGCTGCTGGGATTATAGGTGTGCGTCACTGCACACCTATATTTCCTTTATGGCAATTTTCTGCTGAGATTTCTACTGATACCATCCAATCATGTCATGTACATTTACCCTAGAAAATCACGCACTACATCCAGGAACTCAGAACTATGGGGAGCAAAAGCAATCATGATTCCTTGAAATAACCCTCTATTTGTTTATTTCTCCACTGTCAATTATTGTTATTTAGGAAGTTTTTTCTCCATTTTAATCATGATATGTTGATGTTCATTTTACATTTATTATGAATATTTGATATTTGAACTTAACAGGACTGTAATTTTCTACTTTCAAATTCTTTTATTTAAAACATATTTAAGTAATGACCTGATTGTGCCTATATATTCCATAATAATATTTAAAATTCACTGGGTGTTAACTGAAGCTCACACATTGTCCTGTTCTTGCTGTGTAGGTATTCTCATTTGTCAGTTTCAGGATACACATAGCTTCAGAAATCATTAATATTAATATTTAATGCCTTTTATTGTCTTCTCTGTTGACATTTCATGCAATTATATTCACTTGTGTACAAAATGAATTATTTTTTGTTAATTTTTACTACGTTTACAAAATAAGGAGTCTTGTCCCATAAGAGTAAGAACTTCATTTTCAAACAAAGCTGCTTTGTGAGATGTAGAAGCCAGATTCTTTCATTGCCAGCATCCTATTTGTAAATGTGTTGTACCTCCCAACATTGGACTTATGCAGGAGCTAAAAGGAAGGGGAAATTAATAGCAGAATAGTTTTTACAAAACAAGTGAAGTAATTTGAAATATTATATCAATGATAAAAGAAGGATGTTGTTGTTAGGTGCTGTCTAGCCAGTGTCTGACTCACAGTGACCCTACGGTACAATTGGCAAAACAATATAGTTAGTGTTTCTCTGCTATTCATAGGGTTTTTAATAGCTGATTTTTTTTTTTTGAAGTGGGTTACATGGTCCTCCTCCCCAAAAGAAGAAGGATATACTCATCTAAATATCTGATGGATTTAATTGGACCAGAAAATTTAAGGAATAGATATATAGATGGATAGATAGGTAGATAAGAGGCTTGAAACATCCGTATAACATGAATCATTGACTAATTCATGGCAAGTATCAAAGCAATGGAAAAACAGACAAAAAACTCCATATAACTACCCAGATTATATTATGTTCATAGAACTCCATTGAATATTATGAGTAGCAGCTGTAGGAAGATAGTAAGAGGTGAAGAAACATTTATTCAAGAATTTTCTGGTCAACTGTACAAAGAGAACTGGGAAAAAAATAACAACAGCAGCAGAAGAAACAAGATGATTGTTGTATGCTACTGAGTCGTGTCCAACTCATAGTGACCCTTATAGGGTTTTCAATGGCTGATTGTTTCGGGATTGCCTTGGGAGTGGGTTACCATGTTCTTCTCCCATTTTTGTTGTGCTGGGAATCAAACTTGGGACCTGAGAGACCGCAAAGCAGCGCTCTACCAACTGAGCTAAATCCCAGCCCCACAAGATGATAGGAAACACAATTCAATACAAATGTTTTAGTACTATTTTTTAAATTGCATTCTTAACCCTAAGTGTTTATTGAAAATTGGTAAAATAATAGGGGAAAGAGCAAAGAGTTAGAACATCCCTTGCCATGACATAAGTCCAGAGATCTCATTACAGAGCTAAAAGCTTTCCTAATAGTTGCCAATGTAGTACAGAAAGAGAGATGAAAGTGGAGAACATTACCATCACTCGTGATGGGAGAAAACTTCTACTAAGGTAAAATCTATATCATATTTTTCTTGAGAAAGTTTACAAACAGTAAAAACATAAGTATTTAAATAAATTATGTATTGTTGAAATGTGTTGTGTAATTGAAAGAAAATATAATTTCCAAAAGAATGAGATTAATTCCAGCTGCTGAAAAGTCTTCATATTTGAGTTTCAGAAAATTGATTTTCTATGAAGGAGCCAAGAGCACACAATGAGGAAAGGGTATTTTCTTCAATAAACAGCTTTAGGAAATCTGGATATCTATAAGTAAAAGAATGATATTAAATCCACGTCTCTCAGCATATACAAAAATCAAAAATCAACTCAAAATGAATTGAAGAATTAAATATGAAATCTGAATCTATATAATTAACATGAAGAAAACATAGGTCTGGGCAATCTTTTTTAATATAACAAAAGTACAGGAAACAGAAGCAAAT
>VMDO01023935.1:0-30659 GCA_007922755.1 Pedetes capensis
AGAAGGACCTGGCAACCCCCTCCCAAAAATCAATCTGCCATTGAAAACCCTATGAACAGCAGAGAAGCACTGACAATAGTGTTTCCCCTGTTGTACAGAGGGTTGCTATGAGTTGGATACCGACTCGATGGCACCTAACAACAACAACAACAACAATGAGGGATCAGATGACTCCCTGAGTCTGGCTCACAGAGCAGGTCACAGACCTTGTGTGGCTGGGCCACAGAGTGACCAGCGGCTGTGAGAAGTACAGAGGGTGCTGGACTCAGAGTAAGGCCAACTTTGACTCATTGCTAACGCCGGGCTCATCACACTGAGCCTCAGCTTCCCCAGCTACAAATAGGGCCATCGCAAGAATCCTTCGGCTGCTTAATTGTTGAAATTGCAGTGACAAAGAAACAAATGTGCGGTGCTGAACTTTACAGTTACTTCCAATGTATCGTTCAGTAAGCTGGTAAGAAACGAAGCAGGTTTGAGAACTAACAGAGCCACAAATTGCACTTCACACTCTACCAGATGGGGCTCTGTTCCTTTGAATGTTCACAGAAGACACAGGCGGGGCAGGCCAGGTTTCCTCTGGGTGACCTGGCCCAGCGCCCCAGGCCACCTGTGCTGATGGCTTAGTGGGTGTCCTCTGGCCCTGCCCATCTTGAGGTGTCCCTCTGAGCCAGGCTCAATGGCCAGCCTCGTTTCCCTTCAGTTCCACCCTATTGCCACAGTAGCGACAGAGGCCTGGCATATCCTCTGAAACCAAGGCCAGGCCTTGCCCCTGAGGAGGTCCCGCTGACCACAGGCTTCCTTCTCCAGGCTCACTCTCAGGGCTGGGCTGGCACCCAAAGAGAAATCAAAGGCTTCAGTTCTCAACGAGGAGCACTTTCAGCTCGCACTGAGACCACACAGTCCTGGTTCCTCGGGTTCTCTTGGTGCTAGGTGGGAGGTGGGAGCTGGGGGCTCCAGTGCTGGCCACTGCCTCCTCATCAGCCCCCCCCTCTACACTCCACACTCTGGCCACACTGCAAGAAGGGCCCCCTTTCCTGCCAGCAGACCCTACATATGGGCTATGTCATCCTGAAGATACATCCTAACAGTTTCAGACCCCAGACAGGGGGTGTCCAGTCTTCTTTCCCTCCCTGACCCTGTGTTCTTTAGACAATATGGCCTATCGCTCGGCAGTCCCAAAGCGTCCTTATAGTAAAGGGCAGGGCCTCTGGAATGTCATGGGAATGTGGAGCTAGACCAGAGCCCTGGCCGTGCTCCACTGTACCTGGCTCCCAGGACCAGAAGGCCTGGCTTTATATTTGTGCTGCGCAAGAGATGGAACTGACTGGCCCTAGAACACAATGGAGGGGCTCAAACTCGGAAACCAGAGCCCACCCCGCTTTACAGAGGCCAATTCTGCAACTTTCTGCTCCATCACCCTCTAAAGCAGAAATGTGTCCCACCCCCCACCCCATAGCATCTGGTGAACACCCACTGTGTGCCAGGTCAAACCGCTTTCTCTCATTCAGCCCTCCACACAACTCAGCTTGCCTGCAGTGGAACCTTTCACACCCCATGGCAGGAGGCTCGGGAGGAGCAACCAGCCCACGCCACCCAGCGGGGCTGAGCATCAAACTCAGGCCTCCAGCTCGGAGACCGGGCTCTTGCCACCACTCCTGGCTGTTCTTGGGGCACAGAAGAAAGCTCACAGTCCAGTGTGCAGAGGGGTGAGGGGAGCACCTGGCACTGGGCTCTCTCCATGGACAGCCACAAGGCTGGGGCTGGGGCCTGCCAGCCCACAGCTCACAGAGAAGTAGGAGCAGCCAGGTCAAAGCCACACTGAAGGCCTAAAAGCTGTGCATCCACAGGGCTGGGGCTAGAGCTCTTCTGAGCCGGCAGCGGGTACCCTCAAACCTCTCCAGCAAGGCATTTCCACACTGCCTGGTCCCAGACTCTGAAGGTCTCCACCAAATACCTGTGCACCTGCTGGGAGAGAGGCCAAGCTCCTTTTGGAGAAAACAGCCTGTGTGCTGTGTTCATTCAGCACACAGGCTTCCCAGCTGCCCACTCCCCTAACATGGGGTCACTACATATTCCCAGTTAGTGTGTCAGGCTCTGCACAGCCACCAAACCTAGCAAGCCCCCATGACTGAGGGCTGGACCCCTACTGCTAGCCTGGACCCTAAACTACTGCTTCAGAAGACAGCCCTCCCCAACCTCCATGCCCCCCAAGTTCCTGTTCTGAGACCCTTGCTCCAGCCTCTGGCTGTGGGTAGTCTTGGGTCCAACACCTGCCAAAGACAATGACTGGTGTCTGAAGACATCTGACAGTTTAGAGGAAGGCATATTAACTGCCCCTTATTCTAGAAGCTTCAGTAAGACAGCCTGTGACAGTCACCAAACCTCGATCCCTTGCAGAACTGCTTCCCGAGCATTAAAATCTAATACCACATCCTCCTTTATTAGGAGGTTAAACGAATCATTCATGTGGATGACATCTTTGGGTCTTTTATAAAGATATTATTGGAAATATTCAATGGTCCTGAGAGAATGACCTAGAATTAATTCCTCTTTGTACATAGTTTCAGGCATGTCTGATATCTGTACCTCATCACAGTTTTTTAAAGCCCTTTCAGATTAATCTTCTCCTTCTCCCTCCATTTTTCCCTCCCTCTCCCTCTCTACCTTTCTTTCTCTCTCTCAGTGACTGCTACAATAACTCTATGAAGCAGGGAGGACATTGATAAAACCAAGGTGCAGAAAAGACCAATGACTGGTTCAAGGCCATCCACTAGAGAGTGTCGGTGTCAGGTCACTCATGTCATGTCTACAGCCCTGTCCAATGAACTTTTCTGCCTCTGATCTAAAAGATTTGTTTCTGGATCCTAAAGAAATGTGTCCTCCTCACATAGGACACCAGAACACCTCTCTAGCGCCTTCAAATCCAGGGCTCAACTACAGCAATTCGTTCTTCACAGATGCCTTATAACATCTCCTTCTGCTCCGTTTGGAGGTTCCTTTGTGCTTTTATCCAAAAGTGTGATTTTTACGTGTTTAGCGCCATTCATGCAAAACGCATTTGCTAAGCACTGACAGTGTGCCAGGGGCCATGGCAGGTGCCCAGGCAGCGGCCTCCATTCATGCACAAATATCCCCAAGCACCTGCAGGCGCAGGCCTATGGGTGCTGGGATCTTACAGGTGCAAAATCGATGACATGCCTGTCCTCATGGGCTGGTCGCTTGCAGCCAGGTGAGTGGTGGACAATAAGCATCCGGGACAAAGCAGAATTATACGGACTTCACTAGGACAACAGCCCAGCCCCAAGGACCAGGGGATCAGCACTGAGCTCTTAGTGCACCTCAAGTGCTTCCAGGAATGGCTGGGGCCTCTTAACAACCTTTCTCCTAGAACTGCCCCTCAGCAAGGCTCAGACTCAGATCATAGCTTCTTCGTTGGCCTCAAACCTACAATCCCCACTGAAATTAGAACCAGTTTCTATGTGGCTACCTAGCAGTTTACATTTTACTATGCATCATAATAAAACAATGACACCAAGTTTGATGTGCACCCCCTACCAGCTCTATGCTTCACATGAATATTCCACGTTGGCCCTCATGATGATGCCGAGAGTGCTTAATGGCCATTTCACAAATGAGGACACCAAGGCTCAGGGACGCAGCGCTACCTGCATACACAGGTTGTCTGAGTACGGATGTCGTTCCACGCTGCCTAGCTCTCTCTCCACACTCCCCACACTAGCAAGCTATTACAGACATCTGGATCAGCCTTCATTCATTCCCTTTACAAATACTTATTGAGTACCTACTGTATACTACAAAGTATACTGGACAACACAGACCTTCCTTCACTCATGGAGTTCACGGACTCCTGGAAGAATGGCGTTGGCGTGACCAACATGGATCAAATAATTGACCCAACATCAATTTGCAACTGTGATAAGCACTAGGAAGGAAAAGTTCATGGTTCTTAGAGAAAACATGATGCAGGATTTCTCCCAGTCAGGGAGAACAGTGAAAGCGTGCTTGCACTAGTAGTCAAAGGATGAAGAAAGGTGACAAAAGCCTTCCAGACAGCGAGAACAACTTGTGCAAATGCCCTGTGCGGAGAGGACCATGCTCACCCAAGAAGCAGAAAGGACCATGGGGTTAGACATAGAGGAAAAATGCCTCTGGGAATGGACGAAGCCAACCCAGAAGGCCTCCACGGCCATGGAAGAAGTTTTGTTCTCATTCCCAGAACAGAGGTGGATCCCTGCACAGTATCAAGCAGGGAGGCCACCTGAGCACAGTTCTGGGCCAGCAGTGCTGTACCTGGGCTTGCAGAGGACAGCTAATGACAGCTGCTGCACCTGCCCGTGGTCAACCCAAACCATCTCACTTTTCACGCTGCATGGGAACAATCCCTGAGTCACCTCCCACACACACCTTCCAGGGCCTGGTTGGTTCAGGTTCATCTGTACATTCCCGGTAACATTTGCAGGGCCTGATGCCAGCAGGTGCCTAGCAAGGATGTCCAAGATGTATACAGGGGGCCCCACCTCTGCCCTTGAGATGATCTAACAAGAGACACACAGAGATACAAACACCCACACCAGAGGAAACACAGCAGGAGGTGCCACGTTGTGCAAGGGACAGTTCTCCAGGTATGTGAGGATAGAGACGTGTGTGAGCCAGGTGTGCAGACACACACACACAGACTCGGTGGAGAATACAGAGCTGGCGATGTGAGGCTGAGTGGGAGGTAGAGAAATGGGAGAGGGTGGACCGATTTCCAGGGAGCAACAAGCAGTCAATGGGTGAAACTGGCAAGGGAAAACAATGTTTCAGCTCCTGACAAAACCTGCCCTTGCTCTTAGAGGAGCAAGACAATCGGACCTTGTAAGAGAGGCTGGTCCTCCCCATGTCAAAGCTGCAGACATCAGTCAGACCCTCCAGACTCAAATTCCTGCCCCAACTTGGTTGGGCGTCACGTTAAATAAGGCACTTAGCCTTTCTCAGCCTCCTCTGTAAAATGTGGACCGTAATACTGCTGACCCCATCAGCCTGTAGTGAGAATGAAATGAACAAATGATCCGAAGCCCTTGGCATGGGTATTGATGCATGGAAAACACCAGGTACAGGGAACTTGTTCTGACTCTATTCCCTCCTCTTGCAACTAAATGCTCCCATTTCCTTTTCTTTTGTTCAGGATAATGAAATTAGTAGGTGTCCAAGTGGTTTCCAACATTTCTAGAATTCCCAGAGTCCTTTAAGATGCTTGGAAGGGTCTGCTGGGATCCTGGGGTGATGAATGAGCCGATTCTCCCCCAAGGTCAAGGTGCTCTCTGAGCTGGGCTGACTGGGGTCATTACCAGGGGCTCTCGTCGTATGCCCCAGGGTGAGCATCCAATTCCAGTCTGCCAGCTAAATCCCTGAAACAATTCTGGGCATTTTTAGAAAAGCTTCAATGAATGGGTATTCTAGAAACAAAGTGATTTGGATAATATAGTGATGATTATTGTAAGTATGGCTGTTGCTTTCAAAATCAGTTCCCTCTGAACAAAGTCAAGTGGATCATGAGTAGAGTGTGAAAATATCATTTTCTCTGGGTCACCTCCTGACCCCACACCATGAGAGGAGCAATAATGTTTCACTTCACAAAGGCCTTCTCTGGCTGGATTTTCTCAGCCCGCTGACTGATGGGGGCCTTGCCAAATGGCAGGAGAGGGGTCTGCTCCAGCCAGCGGTCAGAACGTGGGCACTGATGAAGACAGATGAATCCATTTACTCCATATCTTGGATCTGCCACTAATTTTCTAGATGACAATGACACTTCATCCTTCCAGCAATATAGTGTATTCAAAAAGACCAGAAAAGTAGAAAATTGGCAAAAGAATTCACTAAGCGGTTAGAAAAGGTATCACAATGTCTATGCCTTTCCCTCAAGTGAGAATTTTCAGATTCAAACTCCACCCCATAACCAATTAACTCCTACTTTACACAGGGTTCTAACAAATTTGGTTATCTTATTTGAGGTCCAGACCAATTCTGTCATGATTAGGGAGATGGTCATCTTCAGGCTGAGATCCCCCAGTTCCCAAGTCAGTACCGGCCATTGTTGTTGTTAGGGGCCATTGAGTTGGTGTCCAACTCAAAGTGACCCTATGCACAAGCAAAACACTATTGTCAGCACTTCTCTGCTATTCACAGGGTTTTCAATGGCTGATATTTGGGGGGGGGGGTTACTGGGTCCTTCTCCCAAGCCTACAGCACCTAGTATTCCCAGGCAGTCTCCCACCCAAGTATTAACCAGGCCCAACTCTACTTAGCTTCTGAGATCTCATGAGATCAGATACCACAGTGGTATGGCTGCAGGCATAAAACACTCCCCAACATTGTGCCATGCTTGGCACTATTGTCAATGCTTTTTTGCTATTCATAGGATGTTAAATAGTGGATTGTTTCAGGAGTGGGCCTCCAGGTCCTTCTCCCTAGCCTGCAGCACCTGGTATTCCCAGGAGGTCTCTCATCCAAGGGCTAATCAGACAGACCCTGCTTAGCTTCTGAATCAGGCAGGATTGGATGCCAGGATGCTATGGTTGCAGACATATTGGCCATAGAGAGATAAAAAGTAAAAGCTTCAAGCCCTAGAGCAGGAAGCCAGGAAGAAGTCTTGCTATTCCTGGGATTCTGGGGAACCTCTTTACTCACTATGCCCAGACCTGTCACTAGACCACCTGACTCACCAAGGCTGATGACTTGGCTTCATTCCTACAATGTCTCCTTGGACCAGAGCCCAGTCCCGCCTCAGTTGGCTCACATGATCTCTGGGAGCAGGAGCAGGATAACAGAACCTGGCTCCTACATCTTCCATTAGAGCATGGCTCCAATAATCTGACCTCCTAAAAGCAGACTATTTCTCAGGCCCTGGAAAGTATTTCTTTCCTAGGTTTTGCTGTGCCTTCAAGATGCTATGCATATTTTTCAGGGAAGAGGAGAATGGTATCCACTTTGCACATAATCTTCTGTTGGAAGATCCAACAAGTACCCTGTACCCTTTCCTCTTCCCACACCCCCTAAAGCATCAAATGATAAGAACCCCAAAGAACTAATAAAGAGCAAGCAGGAAGCTCACCCCACATGGCTTGGCATATAAAGCACTTCCTCCATTCGTTACAACTATGCCCATTAATCCTCTTAGAACCAGGGAGCTGGGATCCAGGCTTTTAGATCTATTTGCTTGCTTAATAAATATTTATGGAGCGCCTGCTCTGTGCCTGGCCCTGAGATGGTGCCTGGGAGTAGTACAGAGCCAAATGCACCTATGCCTGCCCTCTCAGTGCTAAGGATGGAGGAAACATCCTCAATCCAAGCTGCAGTTCACAGAGGTTAGGGAAGACTTCCCCACAGTATCAGCAATAAACTGCACCCAGGACCCAGACTGCTGCCCTCTCTGGGATGCCCCTCCCATGTTTTCAGCCTGGCATACCTGTTCACCCTTAACAGGTAAGTACAGAGAGGAAGGCCTTTCATCAGCCTCGCTGCTTGGCCTGTTGTTCCATAACCATGGTTGTTGTTAGGTGCCATCAAGTCGTGTCAGACTCATAGCAACCCTCATAGGGTTTTCAATGGCTGATTGTTTCAGGATTGCCTCAGGAGTGGATCACCACGTCCTTCTCCCATCTTTGAGGTGCTGGGAATTGAACCCAGGACCTCAGAGACTGCAGAGCATCACTCTACCAACTGAGCTAAATCCCAGCCCCTCCATAACCACAGAGGCAAAGAAGAAAGCAAAGAAGCAGAGGTAAAGCAGCTGCTCGTTGGGCAAACTACGCCAGTTAATTTTTTTACCTTCCTAGAACTAAAACAAACATCCAAAAAAAAATGAGATAAGAACTCAGTTACATTTCATCCCCAAATAATGCGGGAAATGGCCAGTGAGGTGCCTGGAGACGAGGAGGCCTCTGCTGACTCTGTGGCAGCTGGATTGCACCACGCAGGATTGTGTCTGTCCTGACACCTGTTAGTGAGCTCCGCAAGGGCACAGTCTACATCTCAGCCGGTCCATGTTGCACAGCCTTGCACAGGGCCCTGCAGCAGCCAGCTAGGCAGGCCACTGGATCACCTTTCTAAAGAACTGGCAGGAGGAGCCATCAGCGAGCATGGCTTTCAGCTGGGGACGGGAGCTCCCAGGGCAGATTCTAGAGCCACTTTTCAGGTCCAACGTGGGGACCCCCCTACTGGGCAGTCTTCACTCAGAGCTCCCCATTGGTCGAGTGTCTCCTCCTGCCAAACTCACCTTCCACTTTTCCCTCTTTCCACAGGTTTCAGAACAGGTGCAAGGGCTGGGCGGTTCCCTAGTCTTTTCTCTCTCAGGTATGGCCCCTGGGATGTCTGAGACTTATCATCTACCTTGGCATCTTCTTCCTGAAGGACCCCAGGTAACAAGTGTCCCTGACATCCATGCTCCTCTATACTTCCTAGCTACCTTTGAAGTTAGGGTGATCAGTGGCTATTTTTGGACAATGAAATAGGATGAGAAATAATATGTGTCCCTTCCAAGATAAGGTGGTTAAAACACAGTGCGCCTTCCCATGGGTTCCTCTCTGCCCACACCTTCTTGAAGACAGAGAATCACAGCACAAAAGCAGTCTGTAAACCTGGTGCTGTGGCACACACCTGCAGTCCCAGCGACTGGGGGGGTGGGAGAAGGGGGATAAGAGGCAGCCTGCATAACTTAATGAGACCCTCACTCAAAATAAAATGTAAAAAATGAGCTGGGAGTACAGCCCAGTGGTAGAGCATTTGCAAAGCATGTGCAAGGCCCTGGATTCAATCTGCCAGTACTACAGACACATACACACACACACACACACACACACACACACACACACAGATGGAAAAAAATAAAAGCAGCCTGTATCCCTGCATTGCCACTTGGATGACAGCCACCTAAGAAGGCATTGGATACACATAGGACTTTGTGTGAACCGAATATAAATTTCACTGTGTTAGGCAACAGATATTCCAGGATTTTGTTTGTTAATGCAGCATAGTCTAGTCCACCCTGACTAACAGAAGACATGCTGTATGCCTATTTTTCTAGCACTTCTATTTGCATCACTGTGTCACACTTCTAGTTGTTGATTTCCTTGCTGAGACCTCAGGTCTCGCTACACAGAGGTTGACATTTCTCAGTGCCCAAAGGAAGGGAAAGCCAAGTGCATGAAGAAGCCTCCTTAAAAGATAAAGTTAGCTTGCTCAAACTCTAGCTCAATGTTGTTGTTGTTGTTGTTGGGTGCTGTCGAGTTGGTGTCTGACTCATAGCAACCCTTTGTACAACAGGTGAAACACTATGGTCAGTGCTTCTCTGCTATTCCTAGGGTTTTCAATGGCAGATTGTTTTTTTGGGTGTGTTGCCAAGTCCGTCTCCCAAGCTACAGCACCTGGTGTTCCCAGGCAGTCTCCCATCAAGTACTAACCAGGCCCAACCCTGCTTAGCTTCTGAGATCTGATGGGATCAGATGCCACAGTGCTACAGTTCCACCCATGACCCCCTTTCATTCCCTTTTAAAAGGAATTTGGGAACAGAGGAGTTGTGCCCACGGGTGCCTGTCTTCAGCTGAGGAATCTAGGGTGCTAGCATGGCCAAGACATTGCCTCATTTGAGAGAGCTCACCCCCCACCACATGGCCCAGGTAAGCTGTCCTTGGAGATGCTAACTCAGAAAGCAGCTGGGATTCCCTTACAGGTCAGTTCAGCCATGGCTTCCTCACACCCACTGCAGGTCCAGCCTCCCAGGCCCCAGGCATCAGCCTGGCCCTGCCCTCTGGAAAGGACAGCCCAGAGGGAGGAAGAGACCAACTGGCTGCAGCATAAGGCAGAATAGGGGGAGAGGGCCTGGGCCAGGAACACACAGCAATGAAGACCTTACCATCCTCTGTCCCAGCACCATTCTCATCAATGCAGGGTCAGAAAACACGGTGTCCAGCAACACCGCCTCCTCCTTAGAGCAAATTTGGAGCTTCCACACCCATTCTGTCAGTCCTAACTGCCCTGGGCAGTGGGCACAGTTATCCTCACATTGTACAACAACATAAACAATGGTAACAAATGGGAGGTGAACATTTACTGACTCTCACCACCCACCTCCCTCAATTCATTGGCGCCGCCTGGGTCCTCTCGTGTTCCTTGCACACCTGGTAAGACCGCTGTATCCTACGCCCCATCCTCCTGAGGGAGAACGGAGGCACACTGACTTGTCCACTCAGGGAAGTAGCACCACATGGGGATCCAACCTCCAGTCTCTACACCCCGAAGCTGGGCTCATTCAACAGGTCCCACGTGCTAAGACCTGGGGTACCTACAGGGGTGATGGGGTGCAGGGAGGTCACCAGGTTCACTCCCTGCTGCGCGCTTCCTCCTCCTTCCCCAGCGTGCACCCTATTCAGTACCGGTGCTGCTGTCCAGGACACCCTCCTCCCAGCCAATTGTCCTTTCTCGGCTGCTCCTCCTACCATTGCTGCCCCTTCTCCATGACACCTGACTGTGCCTCCCTATCTCCATTCAGGCCCCAGCATCTCTCCCTAGAGCTACACAGTACCCTAGCTTCCCAGTCTGGGCTCACTCTGGCAACAGTTCAGCCTCCACCTTCCTACCAGCCTTGATCATATCAGCCCACATTCAGAGCCCTCCCCTGATTCCTCATAGCCCAACCTTCCTGACCTGCATTCAAGGCCACCACACCCAGCCCCAGGCTGCCTTTCCCTCCACTAAGCCTGCACTCAGGTAAAAACACATCAATTCAGTGCTCCCAAGACACACCTCACACCTTGCTGCCTCCATCCCTTGATTTTGAAGACCCTTGTCTGGATCCAACCTCCATTTCCCAGGACCCATGCCTCACTATGTCCATGTTATATTCGCCCATCCAAGCCCATCTTGACTTCTCTCCTCCAGGAGCCTCTCTGGACTCAGATACAATCTCTTTCTCTAAATGCCCTGGCAAATATTGTCTCTTTCTTCAGTACAGCATGTCCCAATGCCTGTCTTTATGGATAATGTGATCAGGCCTGCCTGGCACCCATATCCCTTCCACAGTCTCTGATTTCCTTGCAGGCATCATCTCTTTTCCACTCTGCATTCATGTGGTTGGGTGGGACTGACCTCACTTCCCTCTGCCTTCAGGATAGGCTGGCAGGCCCAAGTACCATGTAATTGGCTTGGGAGTGAACATGTGACCCAGTTCAAGCCAACAAGATCTGAGCCTTGGAATTCTACTGAAACAGTTAGGAAAGAAACACTTCTTACTGGAGTTTCTAAACTGGGAGTGTGCAAACCTGCAGCTGTGAGGGGCCATCTGTGCTACCACATGGGGACAGCCTGTCCCAGAGTGACATCAACAGGGAATCAGAGCCAAGATGCAGAGATGAAGATATTTTTAAAGATCTTATTTGAGCCGCTGGATTCAGCCATGCCTGAACACAGAAAACTTTACATATGTTCAGTAATAGGAACCAGTACAATTTGGGTTTCTGCAACAAGAGCCCTAAACATTACACTTTCTAAGGGCCAGGTATCGTGCTGGGTATGAGACTACAGCCACAAAGATGTGAGCCTAGTCCTAGAATAGTTCATATCCTATGGTTTTCTTTATAATAGCAGCTGTGTTGATATAATTCACATATTACAACATCCACTCTTTTATAATGTATGACTCCATGGTTGTTAACACATTTGCAGAATTCTGCAACCATCTCCACTCTCATTTTCTATGCTGCATTGAAAATGATGGCTACATTTGTCCTGGTCTTCATTCACTGGTTGTCTCTCGCAAGTCAGGGCTGTGGTTTACCCTTTATGTAACATAGTGACTGCAGCAGGTGCTCAGTAAATACCTACAGAGCTGTGCTCAGCCTCCTGAGGAAGCTCAGCCTCAACCTACACTTGTTTGAAGCCCTTCTAAAGCACAATGTGGAAAAGAGGAGAAATTTGGCTAAGCCATTCAAGAAAAAGCCATGCTCCAATCACTAGGTTTGCTGTGGGTTTTCTATGCTGGATCCCTATAGCAAGGTGTTCTTCCTGAGAGCTGCACACCTGGACTGCACTCCTTTTACTTCCTGACCTTTCAGTTAGTCTATTACAGTGTTTCAAATAGTAATAAGTGGGAAAACATAAATCCAACAGCAGGGGAATAAGTGCATATTTATGCACCCATAGGATAGAATAATGGAAGAAGGATGTGGCAATCCACTCCCTAAGCAGTCAGCCGTTGAAAACCCTATGAGGTCACTATGAGTTGGACTCAATTTGACGGCACCTAACAAAAAGAACAGGATAGAATAGTATACTGCTACTAAAAATCTTTACAAAAAGGATTTGATGACATGGGGAAATAACCATGATATACTGTTAATAGGATGAAACAAAATATTAAAATGAACATGGCATTATATTTCTTAAGCATGTAATATAGTAAACACTGGCAACTGGAAATAATTTTTTTTCTTTTTCTTTCTTTTTTTTTTTTGGGGGGGGTGGTACTGGGGGTTGAGCCCAGGGCCTTGTGCCTGAATGCTTTTCAAGTGCTGGACCACTGAGCTGTGCCCCCAGCCCAGTTTTTATTTTACTTTTCAAGACAGGGTCTCACTAAATTACACAGAACTGCCTCTGGTCTCGAACTTGCAATCCTCCCGCCTCCTCCTCCTAAGCCACTGGGATTACAGGTGTGCGCCATCGCACCCGGCTAGGAAAGAATTCTTTGATGCAGTTATTTTTGTATAGGTGAATTACATCCAATTCTTTTCTTTATGCTTCTCCATAATTGCCAAATTTTCTAACATCAATATAATCAGAACCCCCAACATCATTCATTTAAACTCATTCCTTGGTTATTATTATATTTTTCTAGTGTGGATATTAAAATAGTATGGCTAACGAATGAGAAACAGCCCCATGAAGAACATTTCTGAAACTCCTATAAGACATTTTTTTAAAAAGAAATTTTCTCTCAGATTCTTTTCATCAAAAACTAAGTAACATAATCCGCCAAGTTCACATTTTTACCTGGTCTGCTGGGAAGCACAGAGCAAAACCGTTAATACTCAAAATGCAATAACCAGTTTAGCCTTGGATTGGTAACTTCCATGCTTGTGTACAGTCTCTGATGCTTTTATCTATACTTTCGGTGTCTTGTTTGCTTCATTTTCACAAACACGTGGCATTGAGTGAGACTTTGAAAGTTCTATTGTTTTTTTAACCATAGTAGAGGGTTCAACCCAGATAAAAACATGCAGGAGCCTCCTTTATTGAAACAAGCTGTTCCTAGTGACCACATTAATCCACCCCTTATTAACTCTCCACCTTCTTTCAGGCTGTGTGGGCCAAGGTCCATCCTGGCTTCCCATATTCACTGGCTTTGAGGCCATTTACTGATAGTGAACGTCAGTAAAGCCAGCCAAAATCTGTTTGCCACATCCATCCTGCATTCAAGTCTTTAGACAATAAGTGACACAGCAGAGAGGTAATTAGGCAGTACACACAATCCACAAATAAAGCCCATCTGAATAAATGAGGCCCACGCACTCTCAAACCACAAACACCTTTCAGATTGCCCTGGATGTTGCTGCCAATTACTCAGACTGATCCTTCCTTCACTCCGGTTCAGAGGGAAAAAAAATCTCTAAAGATGAGGTCACTTGAAAAACAAAAAGTAATTATATTACCTGAGCACTCTCCCAAATGTGATATCTTGTGGTAGGAGATAATATGTTTGATTGTCACCCAGAATTCCCTTTTCTGGTGGTAACTTCTCTAGCTCTCCAGGAGATTTCAAAAGCAAGCAGGAAAGAGAAATGCTCTTAATATTTTAGCTGGGACCATGTTATTCCATCTAAAGCCACAGCGTCTCACTGGTGAATCCACACCAAATGAAAATGAAAGGAGGGAGGCAGAATCATTTACTGAGTGCTTACAGCCGGCCAGACAGAGAACTGGCAGCTGAGCCTGCCTGCTCAGGCATCTTCCTGCAAGCCTTACACCACCACTATTAATAAGAGCCCCACTATTTTAGATGTGAACATCTAGGCTTAGAGAGATTAGATACCTAGACTAGATACCAAGGGGAAGGTAACCAGTCTCTGAGTGTTGGACCCTGGTCAACCTACCCCAAAACCCTGGATCCCGGCCCTTTCAAATGGCTAGAGTCCTTCCCTGTTTGCATGATGTTGAAATGATCCTCTGTTCTCCTTTCCACTGTTTCCTAAATATTCCCATGAACTGAAGTTCCTCTGACTGCCTCATCCTCTTGACTCTGGGCTCTCTCACTCAGAAAGTCATCAAGACACACTTAAAAAACAAAATGTGAAAGCTTCAACCCACACCCTGAAACCAAGCATTCATCCCTCTGCTACCACAAACAGGCTGATAGGAAACCTCTTTCAGGGAAGCTGGGAGGGGGGGAGCATTATGCAGCTGACAATACTTGGTGATGATGCAAGCAGGGTTGCCCTGTCTACAAATGTTTTTGTCTCCAAAGAGACAAGCTCCCGTGTCCCTTCCAGAAGAATATGTATGGAAGCAACATGCAAATGGTGCCAAGAAGACATGCTTTGGTGTAATTGCATGGCTCTCTCCATGTGTGCGTGCTGGACAAGTGCTCTAGAGAACTTGAAATGCTCCGGCAGGGATGAGGACGACAGGAATGTTATTTGGAAACGATTTCACACAAGGTTAGCCCTGTACAGTCACCCAGTTTGCATCCTCCCAGGGTAGAGGACGCCTCTCTGCCTGCAGCAGCCTGAGCACACTGCAGGCAACTGCTATCCGTTCCTTTACCTTTTATTTAGAGAGTAGAGCAAGCTGAAGCGGGGCAGGTGGGGAACAAGATACCATCTAGATTTTGCTCTTTCCCCAGGGACATAAAACAGGGTCAGAGTAGAAAACCAAGCCCAGGTTGCTTTCACCAGCGCAGGAGCGCGATCCTCCTCCCCAGAGACGTCTGCACCTGGGCTCCAGCAGAAGCGCCTGGGAGAAGCGGGGGTCAAGTCCAGCGCCTCGTCTGTGCTTAGCGCGAAGGAAGAGGCGCCAGCAGAGCGCACGGCACAGGAAATCACTGCCCCCTTCAGGCCGCATCTCAGACGCTGCGGCCGGAGCATAGAGGCTCCCTCAGTCCGGAAAAACTCAAAAAACCGACATTGCGCGGCCAGCGATCGCTCCTCCAGGGTCCCTTCAGCGTGCCCCATCCCCCAGGCAGGCAGTGAAGTGTTCAGGTGGAACCAAAACCCAGGGTCTGGGGAGGGCTCTTGGTTTTCCGGCAGAGGAGGTCAGGAAGGAGAGGCTTCTGCTGCGCTCTAAGTCCGTGCTCCGGCTACTAGGGCGCTTCAAGTCTGCACCTGGATCAACTGCGCCTGCAGTCGGACACCACCTCGCGTCCGGGACGAGACCTACCAGGGCACACTCTCAGAACAACTAACCCAAAGGGGATGTCCTCATTGAACCGCTCGGGCTCCGGGCAGCGCCGGGCACATCCAGGCAACAGCGCTGCAGCTCCACGCCTGCCGGCGCCGGGCGGGCTCGGAGGTGCTGGCGCGAACCCCAAGCCCAGCCTTGCTGTGCACTCTGCCCCTCGGGTCCCGGAGCCCTCTGGACCTCAAGGCGCGTCTTGGGGTTATTAAGGGACTGTGAGCAAGCCTGCGGCCCTTCTCGCCCCGGCTGTCCCAGTTTGCAATGTGCCGGCTCCTCTCATCCAGCACCCACAGCCCCACCTGCCCAGGAGTGGGCACCTGGACAGAGGCAACCATTACAGGCCTTTAGGAGTCCAGCCCCCACTTTCTCCCCTCCTTCTCTGGTCAAAGGAGACCCTAGTCTTCTATTTACACACACACACACACACACACACACACACACACACACACACACACACACGTCTCAGAGAAGGAGGAGGATCGGTAAATCTAGGTACCAGCTTTGCCAGCCAAGCCCAGTGGGATCAAGGGGGCGAGCACTGAGCACCAGCCCGCGGTGGCTTCGGCAGGCGCGGGTGGGTCAGTCGCGGCTCTGTCCAAGGGCTGCAGCGAGCCTCAGTCCAAACTCTCCCCTCTGCCGCCTCAAGAGCGCCGACGGCACCGGCGGCCGGACACTCACCTCCGTGTCGTAGAGCCGCAGGTCGAGGAAGTAGGGGCGCAGGAGTGACTCGTTGCGGATCTGCTCGATGGCCAGTTCCACGGCGGGAAGCACGCCGCGCCCGATGCTGCCCTTGGCCACCTCCTTGGTGAGCGGCATGAGGCCCATGATGGAGAGCGGCGGGCTGCTGGGCGGCGGCCGGGGGGCGCCCCGCGCCCAGCCCCAGGCCCCGGGCGCCAGAGGCAGCAGCAGCGAAAGCAGCAGGAGCAGCAGCAGGCGCGCGGGCGGCGGCGGCGGCGGCGGCGGCAGTGGCGGCAGTGGCGGCGGCCCGGGCTGCCCAGAGCTCCGCGGGGAAGCCATGCCGCGCCGCGGGCTGCGGGCGCCGGCTCACTCGGCCCGCATGGCCTGGCCCGGCCCGCCGCCCGGCGCCAAGCTCTCCCCGCGGTGCCCGCGCAATGGCGCCGGCCCGGGCCCCTGCTCCGGCTCCGGCTTGGGCTCCGGCTCCTGCTCGCTCAGAACGGCCGCGGCGGCGGCGGCAGCGGCGGCGCCCGTGACGGATCAATCACGCCGGGAAGGGCGGGGAGCGAGCGGAGTGCGGGAGGCGGGGAGCGAGCTAGCAAGCGCGGAGAGGGGGGCCGACGTCTCGGCGCGCGCCTCTCTCCAGCGCGGCAGCCCCTCACTGGGCCGCCTGCGCCCGCCCCCGTGCGCGCTCCGAGCCGCTCTCCCGCCGGGAGCTGCGAGGCGGCAGCCCCTGAAACCCTGCCGGGGGAGGGCCGGCGGCAGGAAACGCGGGAGGCGAAGGCGAGGCTCTCAACGGCGGCTCGGGCCGCCTCCGGGGACGGGGACGGGCCGTGCGCGTCGGGGGAGGGGGAGGCGCTGGCGCTGCGGCGGCCGCGGGGAGGGCAGTCCTCGCAGTACACGCACACCCGCGCCCCCGGCCCTCCGCCGCACCGGCTGCTGCTGTCCCCAGACTGCCGGGGACCTGAGCTCCGGGGAACTGCGATCCCGGGAACCAGGATTGCGCGCTGCCACGCGCAGGGGCGGCTGCCGTATCGCCCTGCGCTTCCTGTAGCACCTGCACGGTGGCTTGGGACTGTTTTTCGGAAGTCTGGGCGGGCAAACGTTCCACAGAGGAGTCCGGCTTGGCTGCAGCCTAGCCTGTGCCTGCACTGGTGGCGTCCGGAGGCCCTGACTGAGCCTGGAGGGTCGCTGAAGATGCCCGCCGGTGCTCGAAAGCCCCTTGACACTAAGCTGTGCGACCCTCGAGGCCTTGGCTGAGGACACCCTCCTTCTCTCCACTGGGCGCAGCAGCCGCTTTTTGCCGACCCCAGAGGAGGGCTGAGATCTGCACCTTGCGAACGCTACTGCCCCCTCTAGGCATTTGACCTCCGCGCGTCCCCACTCTCCGAGTGCCCCGCCCTAGGATTCTCCCCTGGGTAGGAGCTCTGCCCTAAGGCCAGAGAGGCTACAAGCACCCCCGCACTTGGCTCTCTCTCCGCCCGTCGCAATGGCCACACTGGCTAACCTCAGGCAGAGCAGTCCAGAGCCAAATGTGCCTGAGTGAGATGACCTAAGACCTTGGCCCCCCGGGGTGCTTCTTCATGAAGAATGGGAATTGTGCTCATCAAAGTTTAAAATCCCAGGGGTTGATGAATAGGAGGGACACAGTAGGGCTTCAAATCCCAAAACATCTGTGGGCCCAAATCAAGTATTGTGAGCTATATCCACGACCTTGTAAAGGGTGGGAGTTTGACCTTCACTGAACACTTGCTACTTGCCTTATAATGTCATCCAAACAACAGCACTATAAACTAAGTATCCCGACATTACAGGTGAATACCCCGAGGGAGTGAGTAGCTTGCCAGGTGCGCTGAGCTACTAAGGGAAGACTGGGACGCAGAGCATAGGGGCTCTCTGCGCCAGCCCCCGCCCCCCGCCCCCATGTGGGAAAGTGACTTCTCTCTGCAAGAGTGGTATTGAGCTGACTCAAATTGCTCGGTCCCCTCGGGCATTTGGTGAGGGAGTTGGACCAGATGATGTGCACAGACCGACCTGGTCTTCTGGAGTGAGGCTGGGGCAGCCCTGAATGAGGGCCGGGTAACCAGGAAGCACGAAGTTGAGCCGAGGCTGAGCTGAGCCGCCGAGCAGTACCTTGGACAGCGCCAGGGCAAGCGGGCCAAACTTGTCCTGCCCTAACTCTTTCTAGGCTTTTGTAGACAACACCTCCCAGGCTCTACTTAGCATTTCCTCCTTCCTAAGCTGGAGGGTTTGCATGAGCATAGGTCACCTGAGCATCTCCACCCCCTCCCCCCAAAAAAAATTGGTCCAGAGTTCAGTAGCCTCCTGTGCTTGCTCAGTGGGTCTCACTTGCTATCACAGCCATACCCAAATCAGAGGCTTCTGCTTCTGATACTGGCCCTTCTTCAGTTCCTCAGCTCAGGTTTCTGAGTGAGCATTTTCATTTGTTCCCCCTTTATCTTCTTTTTTCTTTCTTTCTTTCTTTTTTTTTTCTTCCTTAGTCATTTCTGTTTTTCTTGTAAGCTATGCCAATGAAGAGTATCCACTGACACTTACATCTGGGAATAAGTTAAAAGCTGAGATAACTTTGCCTGACATTTACTAAGGAGTTGAAGCCTCTGCTGGCCCACCTGCACTTCAGCCCTTCTGGGTCTGCTTATGGGGGTGACCTGGCTCCATAACACATGGCCTAGGACTAGCCCTGACCTGGGGAGCACCAGCCTTCCCGCCCTTCACCCTGGATCCAGGCCAAGCTCTGATCTCATGCCCCACTTTGCATGCCTGGGCTTCCCTCTGGCTCTGAGATCCTTTCCTGGCCTTAGTTCTGGCATGGGTAACTGGGTCCCTGCCCTGCTTCCTGGGTCTGAGTTCCTGCCTCAGTCACCAGCCTAGAATGCATGTCCCCCTAGAGCTGGGGTTCAGCCTCTTTCATTTTAATGACCATTCATTGTTTCAACCAATGTTTGGGAGGGCCTCATCCATGCTGGACAGTGTCCTAGGAGCTGAGGATACAGGAGTGAATGAACCAGTCTCAAAAATCATTGCCCTTGTAGAACTGACATGCTTCTAGAGAGAAAGAGATAATAGATAGGAATAAGAAGAAGACATTCCTGTATGGCAGTTTATGAAAAGTACAGTGGAGAACAATATAGCAGGAAAGAGGACAGAGACTGCTAGAGACAGGCTGCAGTCTGAAATAGGGAGGTCAAGGAAGGACACATTGAGGTAACTTCTCAACAATGATCTAAAAGAAGAGGTAAGGAAGATGGGCCAGCCAGGCATGGTGGCACAAGCCTGTAATTCCAGTGATTCGGGAGGCAGATGCAGGAGGATCGCAAGTTCAAGGCCAGAGGCAGTCTGCATAATTTAACAAGGGCCTGTATCAAAAAGTTAAAAAATGACTGGGGCTGCAGCTCAGTGGTACAGCACTTGCAAAGCATGCAAGCACGAGGCTCTGGGTTCAACCCCCAGTGCTACAAAAAAGAAAGAATGAAAGAAAGAAAGAAAGAAAGAAAGAAAGAAAGGAAGGAAGGAAGGAAAGAAAGGGAGAAAGGCCAATAATGTTCCATGAAGGGGAACAGCAAAGGCAGAGGCTGCAGGACAGGAGTTTGCCTGGCATGCTCAAGGAACAATCAGGAGCTACTGCAGCTGGAACAGAGTGTTGTTTTTTGTATTAGGTGTTACTGAATTGGGTCTGACTCATAGTGACCCTATGTACAACAGAACGAAACACTACCCAACACTGTGCCATGCCCAGCATTATTTTCCTTGCTACACTTGGTATTTCCAGGCAGTCTCCCATCCAAGTACTAACCAGGGCCAACCCTGCTTAGCTTCCAAGATCTGACAAGATCAGATGCCAGGATGGTATGGCTGAGTGAGCAAGGAATAAGGCAGTAGGACCCAAGGTCAAAGGCAAGGGAGATAATGGAGGACCCTGGCACTGAGAACTTTGGCTGTGTATGATGAAATGGGGAACCAAAGGAGGCTATTGACCAGGTCCAGGACCATAGTCTGAATTATTATACCATGTTTGCTCAGGCAGCTGAGTTGAGATCCATTAGGAGGAAGAAAGGGCAGAAGCAGGCATGCTGGCTAGAAGCCACATTTGGTGGCAAGAACCAGGGTATAAGCAGAGGTGGGAAGTGGCTACAGGATATTTGTTCTTCCTATTACTCATAAGAGTAAAATGCACTGACCAAGTCCCAGGACTGTGGAAACACTTGATTGCATTCACCACCCTACAAGAGATGTAGCAGAGACTTAGAAAGCAACATGCTGCAGGCTGCACCTCCAGACTGTGAGAAATGTCAGTGTCAGCCTAGGTCTGAGTGAGTTAAAGTCTCATCTTCTTCACATCATCCTACCTTCTTAGTAATCCCTTCTTCCACACCCTCCCTCTATGTAGAGAAGTCTGTCTCCACACTCAACTCAGAAGCAGGACTGTGTTGAGAGATAGTATGCTCTCCCTTTGTAGGGATCTGGGGGCTCTGTGGGCCCATGGCTGCCTGTGAGCAGGACATCCATCCCATTGAGCATGATTCTGACACCTGGAAGCTCCTCCAAGGAGTCCCACTGCCTGTTCTTTTTTTTATTGGGCTGAACATCCTATGCCTCCTTGGTCAGGACTTCTCCCCTCTGGCCACCCCTCCCATGGCTGCCTCCTTCTAGGAACTGGGTCCAGTTTCCCCCATCATGCCCTGTTCTACCTGTCATCCATGCCTGCCTCTACTGTAACCCCCAACAGCAGCAAGCCCTTCTCTAGTTCTTTTTCTTTAAAACACATTACAAGCCATCTTTGCAAACATTTCCCACGTATTTCTTATCCATGTTTACATTGAGCTGTTTCTTTCCATCAAGTAGCTCAGCTGTTTTTTAAAAGTGCATTGTTTTCTATATCTTCTTTTTTAATGGATAAGTCATGAATGATGGCTCTAAAAAAGATTAACTGAATGAATCTAAGTAGCTTTTTCCTCTTGCTAAGGCATGTTTTTTAAACTGAAAAATTGGGTTTCAGACATCAAATGTGGTCTAGTGACATGTTCAAGTAATAATAATAGCTACCATTTATTACCCACCCACCTACTCTGTGCAAGACACTTGGTATGCATCATCTTAGTCTTCTTGTGTGCCTGAAAAATGGGTGTTAGATTCCCAGTTTTGCAAGTGAAGAAGCTGAGGTCCAGGTTGATTCAATGGTATCCTAACGCTGCTTGGAAGAAATGGTGAGGGGGCCCAATCCATCTGTCCAACTCTGAACTCCTGCTTTGCCTCAATTCCACTGGCCTGTCCTCAGGGACACCCTTGTGTGACTGCAGAGGAGAGATAAAGAATGTTACTGAAGATCAGCATCAACAAGTAGGGAGACTAGTCAGCCAGGATCCCCCACTGAACAAAGGATGGGACTGGGTCCCACGTTACCCCAGAACCCACTCTCATGACAACAAACCCCTCCTACAGTGACAGCATCAATCCATCCAAGAGGCAGAACCCTCATGGCCTGATCTCCTCTCCTTAGACCCCACTCCCCCAACATCGGGGATTCCATTTCTAACACATGCTTTTAGGGGGATACATTTAAACTATAGCACTGCACGGGTCCTGCAGAAACACAAGTAGGAAGTTTAGCTCATGATCAGATGGTCTCCAGAAGGATCCAGACTAGCAAAGGGTCAACAGCCCCTCTCATTTAGAAATTTCACAAATAATAACATCTTTGACAGTGGTGATCAATGACAGACAAGTGGCACACTTTTGCAACAGAGTCTTAGATGGATAAGAGGTCTATAGTCTCTGATCCAACTACCTGTCCAACACATGAGTGTCTCCTTAGCCTTTGGGGCAATGGTAAGCTGGGTGTCAGACAGTCCTGGGCTCAAATTTTGGCTTTCCAGTTATTAGTAAAGCAACTCTGGGTAAGTCAATCTCCTGAGCCTCAGTTTCCTCATCTGAAAGATGAGGATGATCACAGTTTCTCCTTCATAGAGTTATCACAAGGATTAAATGATTAAATAACAATAACTGATATCTGTTGAGTACTGACATCTGACAGCCACTATTTCAAGCACTTTACATGTAAAAAATTCCTTTATTAAGTAAGATGACACATACAGAGTACTTTAGCAGTCTTGGGGTTTAGCTCAGTTGTTAGAGTGCTTGCTCTGTGCTCTCTGAGGTCCTGGGTTTGATCCCCAGCACTGAAAAAACAGAAGGACCTGGCAACCCACTCCCAAAACAATCCCCAAACAATTAGGCATGGAAAACCCTATGATTAGCAGAAAAGCACTGACATTGTGCCCGGAATGGCACAGTACCAGGTAGTGTTTTGTTCTTTTGTACTTAGGGTCACTATGAGTCAGACCCAACTTGATGACAACCAAACACGAAAAGCAAATATTGTTGTTGTTTGGTGCCATCAAGTCGATGTCCGACTCATAGCAACCCTATATACAACAAACAAAACACTATTGTCAGTGCTTCCCAGCTATTCATAGGGTTTTCAATGGCTGATTGTTTTTTGGGCGTGGATTGCTGAGTCCTTCTCCCAAGCCTATAGCACCTGGTGTTTCCAGGGGGTCTCCCATCCAAGTACTAACCAGGTCCCACCCTGCATAGCTTCCAAGATCTGATGGGCTCAGACACCACAGTAGTACGGGTGCAGGCAAGCACGTGTTAGGCATACAATAAATAATAATAATGCCACCAAAGATGGCAACATTTGTGCCTGCTGAGGTTCCCACTATGTTACTTGATTGATGAAATTTTCATACATTATTTTCTTAACCCAGCTTTCCCATAGCTTTTTCCCTGGACCCTAATCTGCATCTTGATTCCGTGATGCCCCCTTTGTCCATAGCAGCCCTTCACCAACAACAGCTAGCAGGCATCCCTTTACATCCCACCCCAAACAAGTCTTCCCTTCCTCAGAAAAAAATGTCTCCACATCCCTCAACTTTCCCTAGACCCTAGACTATCCAGGGCTCTTTTCAAACATGCCACCAGAACTGACTACCAACCCTCCATATGGGCCAAGAATCTCTGTGCTCAGGCCTCTGGTTTTGCTAGTAACCATATCAACCCTTTGACTCCTAGGAAGCTTGTTGTTTTCTAAGAGCCTAGGCTTGGTGGGGTTTTTGGAGGGGTTTTTTGTTTGTTGTTTGTGTTTTGTTTTGTTTTTGTTGCTATTGTTGTTCTTTGTGGAGCTGGAGATCAAACCTAGGGCCTCAGTGCACACTAAGCAAGTGCTCTACCAGCCAAGCTAAACCCCCAGCCCACTAGGCTTGTTTTCTATGGGGTTATTGTTACTGCTGTTCCAAATGAACAACTCACCAGATCTCTTCAATCCTATTTGTCAGCAGTTTAATTTGGGGCCTGTGACCATGCTTGGAACATTTCATCCAGGAGTATATCCTTATGTTCCAGCCTACTGAAAGCCTCCTGCATGGTGGATCTGTTCTCTCTCATACTCACCATCTCTCTTGCTTAGTGTCCCTACTGATTTTCTTTCTTGTCCTAAAACATTGGTCAAAATGGTAAACAAGAGCATGTCAAAGTCACATCCCTGTGACTGCCCATACTGGGAATCTTCTGCCTCTGCTGGTCCTAGGATTAAACCTTAGGAAAATTCTCCCAACTTGACCATCCTGCAGCCTGTGTTTTTCCATCTTGCATGCTGGAAGATCACAAGTCTTGCTGATGCCTTGCTGAAACCCTGTTACGTGCTGGCTCAGATTTTCTCTGACCTGCCAGAGTAATGGCCCCACAAATAAAGGTAAGTAGCTAGCTTGTTCTTGGTAAACACACACACACACCCAGGAAGCTCTCCTCTCCTCTGGGTGATGACACACCATTTGCACCATCAGTTCTTTGCCAATGCTGCTGAGGTCAACACTCAAATCCCCTATTGCTGAAGAGGCCCTTTCAGGCTCTCAGAAAACCAGAGCCCTGCTGCAGCCCCACTGCCTGGCCCTTCTTTCACTCATCTCCCAAATCCCCTTTATGCCTTTCCAGCCCTGCTCTACAGTGTCCTGGTCTGACCTGACCAGCACTTCACCTGGTAATTCACCTGGAGCCAGAGGCTCCCTGGAAGCATCTAGCTGCCCTTGGAAAGATACCTCCTCTTTCATTTCCCTCTTCATTGTGTTGGCTCCACTATTTTCTGTTCTCTGGTCATTTTCCACCAAAAATAACTGGAGTGTCTCTGTTATAGGCCTGGAGATCCTCTCACCCTGCTTGATCAAAACACATCATACTGAGCCTCTTGGGTGGTCCATGACCTTCTCCCAAAGCTTCAGCTCACTCTGGGATTGAGTGTCTGCAGGGTCCAGCAGGTCCTGCTGTTCCTCCACTCTGGACCCTTGCTTCCAGGTTCTCCCACATTTTTCCCTCTTTTTTTTTCTTGTAATTTTATTGCGCTATAACATACATACAGAAATGTGCACAAATGTTAAATATGCAACTCAAGGAATTCACACCAAGTGAATCACCAGCAGGAACCAGAATGTCGCTAGCACCCAGAGCCAAGCCGGGTCCCTAGACGGTTACTCCCCTCTCTAAGGGAAACAACCATGCTGAGTGCTAACACCAGAAACTGGTTTTTTTCCTCTTCTTGGACTTGATATAAATGCATTCACCATCTATCCTCTTTTGTTTCTGGCTGCTTTCACTGAACACTATGTTTGTAAGATCCATCCACATTGTCATGAGTTATACATCTTCGATTCTCGTAACCTATGGTGGCCTTGGTCATTTACAATCTGATTTCCATCACATAGATCCATGTGAAGATTTTTCTCTCTACCTACCCCAGACCTGGCTGATTATAATAATTTAACTTGTATCCTTGCCTCTATTCTTGCTTTTCTCTAGCCTCTTTCATTTATTCTTCCAAACTGACCTGACCAGAGCTTAACTATAATTATGTCACTCCCCAGCTCAAAACATTCTATGGATCCCTATTACCATGGGGCACAAACTCCCAAATGTGGTATTATAGGCTATTTACAATGCAACTTTATGGTTTTTGGCTTTAGCAACCAGCTCTCTCCCACACACACATTCTAGATTCTAACCACTTGGAATGGACTAGCTAGTCCATAACATGCCTGTCCTTTTCTGCCTTCATACCTCTACTCATGCTATTCCTTCAACCTGGAATGCTCTCCCCACTCTTTCTCCCACTAGCAAAATCTGTCAAGGCCCAGATCAAGCATCACCTCCCCTGCAATATCTCTTCCAGTCACTCTGGTAGAAATAATTGCTCCCTTTTCTCAGCTCTTGTGCTAAGGCTTGGTTCATGCTCACAGATAACATTTATCACTTCTTTAAAAGTTAATTACCACATTTCACCATCCTGAGACACACATTCTTATTCATCTCTGGGATCAGAATGCACTTTGCCCTTGATGGCACCTTAGAGTTGGAAGGGTTATTTTTTCCCCCCTTGGTGATATCTACAACAATAATGTTGCAGAATCATTTCATGTGTATCTCAGCAAGCATGTTCTAGAATGGCTTTTTTTACATCCCCTTGCACAGGATAGTCAATTGTCTGCAACACTCGGTCCTTCTCCATATGTGAGACCATAGATGCACACAAAGCAAGCAGTACATGTTTGTTGAATGAGAAAGTGTGCTCTGTCCATTGTAGGTGGGCACCGTCTGCATGCACTTCTATAGCTGGGGGAGGCTAAAGTGGGAAAGGTCTCTGTGTGTGCTTCATTATGGGGATCTTCACCAGGGCAAGGCAATGGCTCTTCCTCTGGGGTGCTGCAGGCAAGTGACAGTTAGGGAGGGCTGGCATCAGCCACAAAGGCCCTTTCCTATGGTTGGCTGTCAGCTTGTGGCGGGGAGTTACATAGGGTAAATTTAATGCCGGATCCTTGATCAGTAAAGCAAGCTTCAATTATAGCATCTTTCCTAGTGGGTAAATATAATTTGCTTTCCAAGGATCTGATTTATGGCCTGGTTTTCAGGAGTGCACTGCAGCCACATCCTATGGTGCCAATCTTGTTCCAAGCCTCTCTCTTTGAATAACAACAGTGAGTCTATTAATTTGCTTTTTCCTAATGAAATCAGTTATTCCTCCTGCCCGCCCCCTGTATCATACTAAAAAACAGTGAACACAGACAGGTTGGCATCTGACTTTACACTATTTTAGTTACTTTCTGCCCATTTCTTAAGATTCTGGCCATTTTAGTTTTATAGGGATTTTTGTAAAGTCTAGCCTGTTGGGCTTAGTCCATTTGGGCTGTTATAACAAAATGTTTTGGGCTGCGTAGTCTATAAATAATGGGAGAAGTGTCTGGCAATCCACTCCCAAGGCAATCTCGAAACAGTCAGCCATTGAAAACCCTATGAGGGTCGCTATGAGTAGGATACCGACTTGACGGCACCTAACAACAACAACAACAGTTTATAAATAAAAATGTATTGGTCATAGTTCTGGAGGCTAGAAAGTCCAAGATCATGGTTCTAGCAGAAGGCCGGATGTGGTGGCTCACGCCTTTAATCCCAGTGACTGGAGAGGCAGAGGCAGGAGGTCACAAGTTCAGGGCCAGAGGCAGCCTGAATAACTTAGTGAGACTCTGTCTCAACAATACAAAGTTAAAAATGGGCTAAGGTTATGGCTCAGTGGTTGAGTGTTTGCAAAACGAATGCAGAGACCCTGGGTTCAACCCCCAGTACCATTAAAAAAAAAAAAAAAAAGGTGCTAGCAGATCCTTTATCTGGTCAGGACACTTTCCTTACCATAATCCATAATATGCCTTCTGTGTCTTCAAATGGCAGAAGGGGCAGAACGCTCCCACAAGTCTTTTTTATAAGGGCATGGGTCCCATTCCTGACAGTGGATTCCTTGTGACTTGATCTCCTCATAAATGTCCCATTTCTTAATATAATCACCATATGGTTGCTGTTTCAAAGTGAATTTTAGAGGAACGCAATCTTTCAGACCGTACCAATGCCCTATTGTTTTTTCACATGCTTCTAAAATTTGGAATTACAATATACATGGTCCAATGCCTTGGGATGATGCACCTTCCATGATGAGTGATGCTCTCATTTCCTGACATTGCACCATCTTGCACAAGACCCAAGAATTTGGATCCACTTGTTCCTGTGTTCATTAAGGATCCTGGACAAGGTATCAGTATAATAGGGCATTGGCAGAATGGTTTGAATATGTATTGTCTCCCACAGGTTCATGTGCTGAGTGCTTTGTCCCCAGCTAGTGGTGCTCTTCTGGGAGATGGTGGAAACTTTAGGAGATTGTAAGGAGGTGGGGCCTAGCTGGAGGAAATACGTCACTGGAAGTCTGCCTTTGAAGGTTCTACATGATCCCTGGTCCCTTCTCTCTGTGCTTCCCGTGTGCCCTGAGGTGAGCAGCCTCTGCCTCAGGCTCCCCCACCATGATGCTCTGCCTCATCATGGGCCCAGAAGCAATGGAGCTGAGGGCTATGGACTGAAATCTCTGAAACCCTGAGCCAAAATGCATAATTCCTGCCTTTAAGTTGTTTACGTCAGGTATTTTATCATAGCAACGAAAGCCAAGTAGCATTCAAGGTTTTCTCCAGTTAAGGTCGGTTTTGCAAAGAACTCTCCATATGTACCAGGTGTTGCTTTCTGTTGGAGGCTTTCCTGGGTATTTCAAGGACGTGGGGATTGCCAGGCCAATGAGAATGATAAAGTTCAATCGCCTGGCCATCTGGACTTCCTGTGGGGAATTTCTTTGATTGATATCTTTATTTGTCACAATCTAGGAAAGCCCTTGATTCTTTCATATGATGTTCATTATCTCTTAGCAAGTTAGATGCCTCTGGGAATTTTCTACATTCCATCTTCTCTTTCAAAAAAAAAAAAAAATAGGTACCATCACTTGCAATGTGGAAACAATATAGAAACAGTTTCTGGCTGTCAAGAGTGGCTAACTCTGACTAATAGGAGAAGGAATGAGAGATAATGGGAGGGGTAGAAACAGATTTATTTTTCACCTTATGCCTTTCTATACTGCCTGCCTGGACTTTTTCTGTTTTTACTGTAAATATGTATTCCTTTGTGTGTGTGTGTGTGTGTGTGTGTGTGTGTGTGTGTGTGGTATTTAGGAGTTGAACCCAGGGCCTCACAAATACTTTGTAAGTGCTCTACCACTGGGCTGCACTACCAGCCCACTTTTTATTTCATTTTTTATTTTGAGTCAAGGTCTCACTAAGCTACACAGGCTGCCTCTGGCCTTGAACCTGCAATCTTCCTGCCTCCATTGGGATTATAGGCACGTGCCACTGAGCCCAGTCATGTATTCTTTTTATTAAAAAAAAAAGTTTCAAGTATCCCTGCTGTTTCGTTATTGCTTTGGGTGCTATTTTTTCCCCATTTATATTTTCATTTTGTGAAGTTTTTCCAGACAATGTCTCAGTTTATTAAAAAAAAATCTCCAACAACACCAACAAAACAACAAAAAGATTAAAACTGTCTTAATTTTCCTTTTATCTCTGTATCGATCTTTTTTAATATTAGAGTTAATCTTTTTTTTTTTTTCGGTATTAGGAGGTTGAACTGAGTGCCGTGCACATACTTTGCAAGTGCTCTATCACTGAGCTGCACCTCCAGCTCATTTTTAACTTTTTGTTTTGAGACAAGGTCTTGGTAAGTTACACAGGCTACTTCTGGTCTCACTTGTGGTCCTCCTGGCTCAGCCTCCCGAGTCACTGGGATTTCAGGCATGTACCACTGCTCCCGGCACAGATTTAATCTTAAGGATAAAAACAAAATAAAAAGACACAATGTTAGTGCCTCTAAACTTTGCAGGGGGACAGTTAGGGACCTTTTAGAGAATCTGGGGGAAGCTATAGACTTCCTCTGCCTCCTTCCTGAACCGAGCTAACTGCTGTTCCATGTAATCTAGTGTATACTGCCCTTTGTGTGTATCATTTCACTTCATTGTCATTAATAAGTCTGTGATGTGTTCATATACCCATTTTTCAGGAGAGCAATTGAGGTCTTAGGTCCAATAATTTGTCCAAGACAGCATGGGAAAAGGGACAAAATTGGGACTGTGATTCTGGACTCAAGGAGCCATTCTCCCTCATCAGAGCATCAAGGTTAAGTAAGGTATTGATTTTCTAACTTTTCATTCTATTTTTTTTCCTTTGTTCAAATGGGTATTTGATGCCTCCTGTTTTCTCTGCATTTCTTTTGGCAAGCTCCCCCGGCTGCTTTCCTGTTCTCTGGACATGGCTTTATGCTGTGTATGCGTCTCCATGGGGCTCAGTTGATTTATTGTCACCTTGGAGGTCCTTCAGAAACAAGTCGCAAGGTCAATACTGGAGGTCTGGAGTTCAATCTCTCTGCCTTCAGCACCCATGGCCTGTGGCAGTGTAATCCCTGGAGACAGGAAACGAAGGCAGGGTGCAGGTAGGAGAGGCAGAGGAAAACCAGAGGAAGACCTGCGGGGACCACATTCTGCTCCTCACATGCTGGCACCTCTTCATTTTAAAAATAGAGTAAATGACAATCTTGAGCAAGTTTAACAACAAAAGCTTTATTGAACATTTACACTGTGCCCATGCCTGTACTTAGTGCTTTGTTGTTGTTGTTAGGTGCCATCAAGTTGTGTCTGACTCATAGTGACCCTCATAGGGTTTTCAATGGCAGATTGTTTCGGGATTGCCTTGGGAGTGGGTTGCCACGTCCTTCTCCCATTTTTGCGGTGCTGGGAATCAAACTCGGGACCTCAGAGACTGTAGAGCGGCACTCTACCAACTGAATTAAATCCCAGCCCCCGTGCTTAGTGCTTTACAGGTAGAAAATGGCAAAGCTGGGATTCTATACTGAGCCTGGAAGTCTCCAGGGCCTTCCACCCTACTGCCTCTCCCCTCTGGCCCCTGCTCCGATGCCCCAGCAGGCCCACCCCTCCCCATTACTGGTGGCAGATCACAAGAGATATGAAGATAGGACACACTTTTCCAAATATCTTTTCTCCTTTTTCATGAAAATTATTTCTTGCAAAAGTCTACATTTTTAATGTCTATGGACATGATACTATGATTGATGAAAAGTTAATTTCTGTATCTATTCTTAGGCATTTATTTGTCTCCCCATCCATGATAGGGAGAAGGACATGGCAACCCACTCCCAAGGCAATCCCGAAACATTCAGCCATTGAAAACCCTATGAGGGTCGCTATGAGTCAGATTCAACTTGACAGCACCCAACAACAACAACAACAACAACATCCATGATAACATGAACCACCTTGGGAGGAATCCCCTTCATTTGGGTTCATTTTCCCCCTAACTCACATAACTAGAGCATTACCAGGGATTGCTGCCATCTAAAAATATCTTCATGTAGTCAGGAGAGAACAATCCCTGGAGAAGGACATCATGTTTGGAAGAGTGGCAGGTCAACGCAAAAGAGGAAAACCCTCCACCAGATGGATTGACACAGTGTCTGCAACAATGGGCTTAAACATAAATAAGATGGTTTGCCTGGCACAGAATCGGCAAGTGTTTCGATCTGCTGTACATAGGGTCGCTATGAGT
>VMDO01023936.1:0-30673 GCA_007922755.1 Pedetes capensis
TCTCTCTCTCAACCCCTTTTCTCTCTCCTTCCTGGCTGCCATGAGATGAGCAGGTTTGCTCTACCATGCCCCCTCTGCCATGGTGCTCTGCCTCATCACAGGCCTAGAAGCAATGGACTAAGCAACCAAGGACTGAAACCCCTGAAACCATAGGCCAAAATAAAGTTTTCCTCCTTTATATAGTTTCAAGTATTTGTCACAGTGACAAAAAGACTGACTAACACATCTTTCATATTTTAAGAAGCTTTTCCTCTTGTATATAATGTATCCTACAGAGTTATACAAAAAGGGAAATATTTTCACAGACAAATGGGTAAATGATTTATAACAGAAAATTCACAAAGGATGAGTTACAAATCCTAATAAAGAGGAAAGGTTCAAGCTTATTAGAACCAAATTGAAAATGAACACAAGAAGCCAATGATTCCTGCCGAGTCATGATGAAATAACAAGGATCAGATTTACCCTGCTGTCTCAATAAACAGAAAACATGACAAAATACATAGTCATTTGTAGAAGGGAAACAAAACGAGCTTTGTGAAGCAATAGGTCAGTACTTGAAGAGATTTCAGGCTGCTGCACAAGAAACAGGAAGTCAAGCACACTCAGCTATCTTGATCAGGTGAGGAGATAAAATTCAACATGAATTTATGATTTAAAAATTATCAAACTATTATTAAAAAGGGATTTCATCACACTAGTAAAAGGGATCTAAAACCATCTACATTAATGTAACATTAATGGTGAGATAAAGAAAGATTTCCCCATGAGATTAAGAACAAAGTAAGGATGTCCACATTCAAATTATTATTCAACATGGTGTTGGAAGTCTTAGCTAGTGCAATGAGGGAAAAAGAAAGGTTATATGGTGAGAACTAAAAATTGTTCTTATTGCTATATAAGATGATTGTTTCATTTAGAGAAATCCCAAGAAATCTACAAAAAATGTTAGATATAATCAGTAAACTTATTAAGGCTTTATGACACAAGGTCAGTCCACAAAAATTATTTGCAAATATAAAAAATGTACAAATCAGAATTTAAAAATTAAAAAATTTCAAAGCAACTTACAATAATTCCCCTACAAAAATGAAATACTTGTTGTTGTTGGTGGTGTGTGCCATCAAGTTGTGTCCGACTCATAGTGACCGTTATAGGGTTTTCAATGGTTGGTTGTTTCGGGATTGCCTTGGGAGTGGATTGCCACATCCTTCTCCCATTTTGGGGGTGCTGAGAATCAAACTCAGGACCTCAGAGACTGCAGAGTGGTGCTCTGTCAACTGAGCTAAACCCCAGCCCTTATGAAATACCTCAGTGTATATATAAGAAATAAAATATAAGACTCATATTCTAAAAACTGTATAACTCAATGAAAGAATCAACAAAATAAGTAGAGAAATAACTATGTTCATAATTGGAAGATTTAATCTGGTAAAGATGTCGCTTCTCTCCAAATGGATTTCTAGACTTAATGTACTATATATTCTTGAATCTAATCCACTCCTTTTTAATAGTATTATAGGGCTACAAAATCCAGTGCAGATTAGAATAACATGTGGATTGGATTTGCAGTGGAGAGCTGGGGATCAAATCTAGTCCACACCTGAGTCTAATACATACATGATTTTGAAGCCCTTTAAAACTGTTGAAAGAGTGTGGATTGGATTTTAGAATGTATAGTAATAGCAATCAAAAACTCTAATGGATATTTTTGTTAATATAGACAAATTCATTCTAATGTATATACAGAAGGACTGAGGAACTCGAAGAGCTGAAACAATTTTGAAAAAGATCAACACTAGAAGAATCATTCTACCCAGTTTTAAAACTTGTTATTGAGTGTTTGGCTGAACTGTGGTTACATGGCTACCTGGCCAAGAAGAAGAAACAAACAAACACCAAAATATCTCCTATTTGCACAGAAAAGAGGCTTCACCCAAAGTGAGTAGCACACAGAGGTGGGGAAGAGATTACAGAAAATGTAAAACTGGCATGAGAAAAGCATATCCCTACATTAGAAGAAATATCACACTTAGCATACTCAGTATAGGTACATAGTGCTAAAGTGATGAGGACAGTCCTGGTGCAATGAAGAGGAAAGCCTAGGCTCTTTGTTTGAAGCCTGGGAAGTCATCTCTGCAACATTACTCTAGCCTGTGATCCAGACCAAGGTAGAGAGAATTGACCTGGTTCTTGAGCACCTGACACGCATAGAGATTTTCAAGCATTCTCTCTCTGTTTAAATCTTGCCTGTGAAGTAGATTGCCAATTTTATAGCAAAGGAACAATTACACTACATTCTGTACAGTTTAAAAGCATCTCTCACAAGACATGATGTGCTGTTCTTAATGCAGTCTTTGATTCTGGAAGAGCACAGACTCATAGTGGTCTCAGAATTGGTGGCAAGTAGCTTGCTCCAAAGTCATAAGGTTGGAACCAAGGCACCTGTTCTGCCAGCATTCTGGACAATAGAGATGATCTGCACTTGGTGAATTAGACTTTGATCCACAGCCTAGGAAGTGTGCTCTGAAAAATTATCCTTGCCTGTGACTGAGGCCAAGGTGGAGAGAGCTGACCTGGTGCTAGATCACCTGCGAAATATAGATGCTAACACTGGGGAAGGAATCCCACTTATAGTGGTCTCAACATTGGTGGCAACCAGCATGCTCCAAAGCCACAAGGGCAGCATTAAGGCACCTGAGGTGTGAGCATAGAGAGTAGCAGGGAGATCTACTCAGTCTTTGTGCCTTAGGCTTTGATCACTTGCCTTGGGAGATGCCAGAGGAATATTCATAATGAGAAATATGGAGGGTGCTTCTGCAGTTTGTAATCCAGACTTTCTAAGTGGCTGGTGTGAATGCTATTGAAAGACATCCAGCTAGAAGATGAGATAACTGGATAGAAGGCAGGATACTTGGCTAGAAGGTGGGATGTTTGGATGGAAGGTTAGATATCCAGCCAGAAGGCAGGACTTCCAATATAGGTTCAGGTTGAAGACATCTAGAAGACACTGCCCATAGTGCTGGGCTTGATTTTCTTTCTTCCTTTTTCTTTTTTTCTCCTTTAAATTTTATTTTTATTCATTCTTCTTATTTGCCTAATTATTAACCATTTTTCCTACTAGTTTATCCTAGGTATTTCATCTGTCACTTGTCTCTCAGTTCACCATACTCTGTAGGCTTATGTGTTGCTGTGATGATGAAAGTTATACCACTGGTATTACAGATACTGGCAGGACCACCCAAAGTGGACAGGTTTTGGCTGATCTTCCAGACAAAGATGGACTAAAAGAAGGACATGGTAGCCCATCCCTGAAATAATTCTTGTTGTTAGGTGCCATCAAGTCATATCCAACTCATAGTGACCCTCACAGGGTTTTCAATGGCTGACTGTTTCAGGATTGCCTCAGAAGTGGATTACCACATCCTTCTCCCATTTTTGCAGTGCTGGGAATAGAACCTGGGACCTCAGAGACTGCAGAACAGCGCTCTACCAACTGAACTAAATCCCAGCACCCCTCAAAACAATTAGCTATTAAAAACCCTATGAATAGCACAGAAACATGTCAGATATAGTGCAAGAAAATGAGCCCCAAGGTTGGAAGGCACTCAAAAGACAATTGGGGAAGTATTGCCTCCCCATTGTAGAGTCAACCTTAAAAACAGAAGTGGAGCAAGGCCCCAGCACCTCCATTTGATGATGTAGCAAAACTCAAAATGAGAAGGAACTGTAAACATCCATTACTAATTGGAACATGGAAAGTATGTAGTATGAATCTAGGAAAATTAGAAACCCTCAAAAGTGAAATAGAATGAATAAACATCAACATTCTAGGTATCAGTGAACTGAAATGGACTGATATTGGCCACTTTGAAACAGGTAATCATATGGTCTACTATGCTGAGAATGACTACTTAAAGAAAAATGGGATTGCATTCATCAGCTAAAAATACATCTCAAGATCTGTCCTAAAGTATAATACTGTCAGTGATAGAATAATATCCATATGACTACAAGGAAGGCCAGTTAATATGACTATTATTCATATTTGTACATGCATCACTAAGGCCACAAATGAAGAAAGGGAAGATTTTTACCAGAGTTTGCAGTCTGAAATTGATTGAACATGTAATCAGGAAACACTGGTAATTACTGGTGACTGGAATGCAAAAATTGGAAACAAGAAGGCTCAGTAGTTGGAAAATATTGCCTTGGTGGCAGAATCAATGCTGGAGATCTCATGAGAAAATTTTGTTAGATCAATAATATTTTCATTACAAATATGTTTTTTTACCAATATAAACAGCAACTATACACAAAGAGGCCTGTAGCCTCACCACTGTGGCACCTGATCCCATTAGATCTTGGGAGCTAAGCAGAGTCTGGCCTGGTTTGTACTTGGATGGGAGACTACTGGGGATTACTGAGTGCTGTAGGCTTGGGAAAAGGACCTGTCAGTCCACTTGCCAATTAGCCATTGAAAAACCCTATGAATAGCAGAGAAGCACTGACAATAGGGATGGGCCTGGCACAGTGTTGAGGAGTGTTTGGTCTATTGTACATAAGGTTGCTATGAGTTGGACACCGACTTGACAGTACATAACAACAAGAAATACACATGGAATTCACCAGATAGAATATTCATGAACAAAATTGATTACATGTGTGGAAAGAGATGATGGAAAAGCTCAATATCAAAAGTCAGAACAAGACCAGGTACTTATTATGGATCAGACCATCAACTATTCATGTGCAGGTTCAAACTGAAACTGAGGAAAATTGGAACCAGTGTATGAGAGCCAAGGTGACCTTGAGTACATTCCTTCTGAGTTCAGAGATCATCTCAAGAACATATTTGATGCATTAGACACTAGTAATCAAAGAGCAGATGAATTGTGGTATGATATCAAAGACATCATTCATGGGGAAATCAAAGGCTATTGAAAAGGTAGTAAAAAAAGAAAAGACTAAATAACATATCAAAAAAAAGTCTAAAACTTACACTTGAACTTTGAGCAGCTAAAGTAAAAGGAAGATATGATGAAGTTAAAGAACTTAACAGAATGTTTCAAAGGGCAGCTCAAGAAGACAACATCAACTATTATAATGACGTGCAAGGAGCTTTTGTTGTTATTGTTGTTAGGTGCTGTTGATAGAAAACTGAAAGGTAAGTACATATTCTATTTTTTTCAAGCTTAAAGAATTGCAGAAAAATTCAAGACTTGAGTAGCAATAGTGAAGGATTCAACAGGGAAAATATTAAATGATGCAGGAAACATCAAAAGAAGATGGAAGAAATATACAGAGTCATTATACCAAAAAGAATTGGTGGATGATTAACCATTTCAAGAGATTGCATATGATCAGGAACCGATGATACTGAAGGAAGAGTGGAAGCTTCCTTGAAGGCATTGATGAAACATAAGGCTACAGGAATTAATGGAATATCAACTGAAATGTTTCAACAAATGGATGCATCACTGCAGGTGCTCATTTGTTTATGTGAAGACATTTGGAAATCAACTACCTGGCCAACTGAGTGGAAAAGATCCCTATTTGTGCATAGTCCCAAGAAAGAGGATCAAACTGAATGACAAAATTACTGAATGGTATCATTAATATCTCACACAAGTAAAATCTTGCTAAAGATCATTCAAAATAACTGTATCAGTATATTAATAGGGAATTGCTAGAAAATCAAGCTGGATTCAGAAGAGGATGTGGAACCAGGGACATCATTATTGCTGTCAGATGGATATTAGATGAAAGCAGAGACTACCAGAAAGATGTCTATCTATATTTTATTGACCATGCAAAGGCATTTTCCTGTGTGGATCACAAAAAATTATGGATAACATTAGAAATAATGGGAATACTAGAGCACTTAATTGTACTCATGAGGAATCTGTACACGGGCCAGGAGGTAGTCGTTCAAACAGAACAAGGAAACACTGCCTGGTTTAGAGTCAAGAAAGGTGTGTGTCAGGGATATATCCTTTTACCATATCTCTTCATTCTCTATGCTGAGTATATAATCCAAGAAGCTGGACTTCATGAAAAAGAACATGTCAGAACTGGAGGAAAATTCATTAACTACCTGCATTATGTAGATGACACACCTGTGCTTGCTGAAAGTGAAGGGGATTTGAGACATTTACTAATGAAGATCAAAGAACACAACCTTCAGTATGGATTGTACTACAACATCTAGAAACAAAAATCCTTCCAACTGGGCCAGTATGCAACTTCATGATAAATGGAGAAAAGGTTGAGATTGTCAAAGATTTGCTTTAGTTGTTTCTACAATCAACATCTGTGGACGTTTCAGTCAAAAAATCAAAGGACATATTCCATTGGGTAAAGCCATTGCAAAAGACCTCTTTAAAGGGATGAAAAGTAATGATGTTACATTGAAGACAAAGGTGTGCCTGACTCATGTTTGGTATTTTTAGTCACATCATATGGTTATGACAGCCGAACACTGACTAAGGGAGACAGGAGAATTTGTGCTTTTGAATTGTGGTGGTTCTGGAGATGAATATTGAATATACGATTGACTGCCTAATGAACCAACAGATATGACCTAGAAGAAGTGCTACCAGAGTGTTCCTTGGAATCAAGAATGGCTAGACTGCATCTTATGTATTTTGGACATGTTTTCATGAGGAACCAATCCTAGGAGAAGGACATCATGTTTGGAGAGTTGTGGGTCAACAACAACAAAAGAAGTAGACCCTGGACTAGGTTAATTGTCACAACATCTGCTACAGTGGACTTAAACATAAGAAAGAACATGTGGATGGCACAGTGTTGGGGAGTTTTTCATTCTGTTGTGCATAGGGTTGCTGTGAGTCAGACTTGAGTTGATGGCACCTAACAGCAACAACAGCAACAAGTTATTTGATAACAATATTTTCAGTATATGCCAAATTCATTTGTTAAAAAAGAACTTTCATATATTTACCCATTATACATCTTATAATGTTTGTATAATCATATATCTATATCTATATCTATCTATCTACCTATCTATCTATACTTTATACACAGAACAAATTTATATTCTTTCTTGGGTTTTCTTACTCTTTAAAACTACCTTTCTGCCTGCTCATCTTCCTTACTCCTATCTAATCCTGTTGTTTCTCCCTCGTCTTTCCTACTTCTCTGACTTTCATCCTTCTGCTATTGATATCTTTACCATGATTGAAGTCAACCCTAGAACTTACTCTACATTACCCCTGCCATTTTCTGTCCTTAGACAATTTCTTAAGTGCTAGCTGGCTTCACATTGGATTAATTGAAATTATAAATCCAGATGTGGTAGGACTTATTACCATATAATTAAATTGCTGTGTCTTCTTTGAGTGATACTGGGAACTAAAACCTCAAGAATAGTCTGTACAAAAAGATCCTCTACCCAAATAAATCAGAAAGAGATAGTCTAATGGATGTGAAAGACCCAAAGTAGAAAGACATGGAACATGAAAAAGGAAGATAACAGGATATCCCTAAGTGACCTTAACTCCACAGTAACTGAAAACAAGCTAAAATGTTTAATTTGCAAAATAAAGGATTCAAAAATGTAGTTATAAAAATGACGAGTGACCTCAAATAAACCACACCTATGCAGATGAATGCAATCCAGGCACTTGATAAAAAAGTATAAAATTTAGAAGAAAACTTCAACAAAATTTGGGTTCTTGAAAAGTAATCAAGAACTGTAAATGAAAAACACAATAAGTGAAATAAAAATCATTGTAGAAAGTAACACAAGTGGAAGAAATAATATCAGGAATGGAAGATAAAGTTGAAGAATTAATTAAATCAGATGCAAACAATTAGAAAACATAAAGGAAAATGAATATAACTTCCAGGAAGTATGGGACAATATAGGAAATATAACCTAAGAATCCATGATGTAGAAAAATTTGGAATTAAAGTTAAAACCAAAGACTTATGAAAACTATTCAATGAATTATTAACAGAAAATGTTCTAAACCTAGGGGAAGAAACAGACACTCAAATAACATAGGCATGTAGAACCCCAAATAGCCATGCTCAGAAAAGAATCTCTCCACATCATGTTATAATTGGAAGGCTAAATCTCTAAACAAAGAAGCAATTCTAAAGGATGCAAGATAAAAATATTAGCTCATCTACAAAGGCAAATCCATCAGAATAATATCAAACCTCTCATAGTAACCCTAGAAGCAAAGAAAGCATGGAATAATATATTTCAAGTCCTGAAAGCAAATGACTGCCAACCAAGAATACTATATCCAGCAAAATTGTCCTTTAAAAAAGATGAAGTAAAGACCTTCCAAGACAAACACAAACTTAAGCGACTCATGACCACCAAACTAGCACTGCAGAGAATGCTAAAGAAAATCCTATATACAGAAGAAGAAAGACTAAACCAAATGCAAGATCAAAAGAATGAATACAATCCATGAGAGGAACATTTGAACAAAGGAAATCTAAGAAAGAATCAAGGATATCCAACTTAATAAACCAGCAAAATATTAATATGACAGGGGAAAAAATAAAGAACAAGTAATACTCAAACCTACCAGAAAACAACTAACAAAATTATGCTAAACACCAAATTCTTCTCAATAATAACCTTAAATGTAAATAGTCTTAACTTTCCACTTGTTGTTAAAACACAATTTAGCCAATTGCATCGACAAAGAAAATGCTTCCATTTGTGGCATCCAAGGGACCTACTTCATCTGTACAGAAGCACATATACTGAAAATAAAAGGCTGAAAAATGATATACCAACCATGGAATGGGGAAGCAGATAAATAAATAAACAAACAAACAAAAACAAAGCATGGATATACTGATATCTGAAGAATTTAACTTCAATCTTAATTTAATCAAAAAGGACAAATAAGGCTGCTACATATTAATAATATAACATAACATAGTAAACATAACATAACATAATAAACATAATATAGGAACATAACAATAGTAAATATTTATGCACTGAACACTGGCACACCTAACTTCATAAAATAAATATTGCTGGCCATGAAAGGACATATAATTTCAGATACAATAATTACAGGTGACTTTAATACTCCCCTCTCATCAGTAGATAGATCATCAAACAAAAAATCAAAACAAATCATGGACTTAATGCCATAGGAAAACTGTACTTAATCACCCATCAAAACCCCTATGAATACCAAAGAAGAACTAACATTGTGACAGACATGGTATGGTGTGGGGTAGTGTTTCGTTCTGTTGCACAGAATGAAGGGTTACTGTGAGTTAGACTCAACTGGACAGCATCCAACAACAACAGCAACAAAAAGCAAAAACAATACTCCATCCAACAGATGTGGAATACACATTCTCAACACCACATGGAACTTTTTCAAAAATAGACCATATCTTAGTTAACAAAATTAGCTTCAACAAATATAAAAAAATTGAAATCATTCATTGTATCTTACCAGATCACAATAGAATAAAAGAAGAAATCAATATCAGGAGAAATAAGAATGTTACAACTACATGGAAATTAAATAACACATTTTTGATTGACCAATGAGTCATTGAAGAAATCAGAAAATAAATTGTAAAGTTCCTAGTATCAAATGACAATAACAATACAACCTACCAAAATCTTTGGGACACAACAAAGACAGTTCTCCAAGGAAAATTTATAGCTATGAGTGTCTGCATCCAAAAGTTGTTATTGTTAGGTACCATTGAGTCAGTATTCAACTCATAGCGATCCTATGTACAACAGGCGAAACATTATTATCAGTGCTTCTCTGCTAGTCATAGGGTTTTCAATGGCAGATCGTTTTTTGAGAGTGGGTTGCGGGGTCCTTCTCCCAAGTCTACAGCATGTGGTGTTCCCAGGCAGCCTCCCATTCAAGTACTACCCAGGCCCGACCCTACTTAGCTTCGGAGATCTGACAGGACAGGCCCCCACAGTCGTACAGCTACAGGCTATCCAAAAGTTAGGGAAGGCTGAAATAAAGAACTTAATGGTACACCTCAGTGCATTAAAAAAGAAACAACAAGCCAACCCCAAAACTAGTACACAAAAAGAAATAAAGTGAAGTCAGAAATCAACAAAATAGAAACTAAAAAAAAAAAAAAAAAAAAAAAAAAAAAAAAAAAAAAAAAAAAAAAAAAAAAAAAAAAAAAAAAAAAAAAAAAAAAAAGAAAGAAAGAAAGAAAGAAAGAAAGAAGCAGCAGCAGCAAAGGAACCATGAATTGGTTCTTTGAAAAGCTAAACATGATTGACAAAACTTTAGCCAAACTAACAAGAATGTAGGGGATACTGTTCTTCTTGTGTGCTGTCGAGTTGTCAAGTCAGATCCAGCTCATAGCAACTCTATGTATATTATAATGAAACACTGTACAACACTGTGCTATGCACATGATCTTTTTATGCTTGAGCCCAATGCTGCAAATACTATTTTTCTTCTCATTTTGAGTCATACCATTCAAAAAGAGGCCCCAGGGGCTTTACACCATGCCCATCATTAAGATCAACTCTATTTTGAGGAGGCAACTCTTCCCACATGGAAGCCCCCACAGCACAAGAGAATAGTAGAGTATTATTTGGGGAAAAGCCAGTAGCAACACAGGAGAGTCTACCTTTATAAGCCTGTGTTTTGTGGTGTCAAATATTCAATATTTGTTAAGTGAGATATTGCAATCTTCCAAAGGGAAATTGTTGATTGAGAGGGGTGGATGATGTATCTCTGCAATGCTGATCCCTCATATTTTTCCTTGAGTTACAAATGTGGGAAATGTGTAAGTGAAGGACACTGGGAGGAGAGAAGATTGATTGTGGTGGCCTTCATTAGGCAAGAGCTCAGGAAGCTTCTGCATGAAAATATCTCCAACCCACATTTCAAACGGACATTAATTTTGATAAATGGGCTCCTATTTGAATTTTTTATTATCTAAATTTGTGAACATGAATTCATCTCTTAAAGATGGAAGACCTACTGATGTATTAGTCCAAATAGGCTTTCTTAGCTCTCTCATACATACAGTGTTGCATCTGTTTCTTATTCAGCAAACTTTCATTGAGCTTCTATTATATAATAAGCTTTGTGTTGATTACTGGAATTGAGGACATGAAAAAGAAGCCTCCTTGCCTTACAGTTAGTAAAACTGTGAAGGAGAAATGTATGACAGGTATATGTTCAAGATGGTGGTAAGAGTTGTAAATTGAAAACAAAAAAACAAACTAAGTGCAACTAAAAAATCTTTTGAATATTATCTTAAACTTACTATTTTACTTTTACTTAGGTGATCTAGGAAAAAAACTAAAATGATATTAAAGTAATGTCAATTCTTGTATTCTTCTGTTACTTTAAACTATGGTTGTTGAAGAATAGTTTTTCCAGACAGGTCAGTCAATAATGTCAAATTTTCCAGGGATTTAGCCAAAAAAATTCAGTGTAGATCAATAATCTGTAGTTTAGCTATAAAGTAACAAAATTAGATCGAACAGGTCTTTCTCATATCATTTACTTGGTTATGGATACCAGCCATGAAATTCAAGAATTGCAAAGTGTATGGGGGAGGGGGAAGAGATGAGGGTAGGAAGTCTGTGGATACCATTTTTGTGTCCAAAGATGTCAATAAGAAAGCACAAAGTAGTTAAGTGACTTTTCAAGGATTCACAGCCAGTGTATGGTAAAAATTGGATCTGAGTCTAAGCAATCCAAACCCAGATATCTCTACTATAAGTATCACTAACCCTCTTTGAAATAGAGGAGATTGAAATTTAAAAGCTTAGTAGATTTTGTTTACTATAAGCTTAATATGACTAATAATGTTAAGTGCTCAGTGATACAGTTAAAAATTATATTTGGTAGTAAATGTATGGGCTGGGGTTTAGCTCAGTTGGTAGAGTGCTGCTCCACACTCTCTGGGGACCCAGGTTCAATCTTCATGTGGTATCCTGCTGAGCAAGGACTCTAAAAGCTGGAGAAAAATAGCGAGAGGCTGAGCAAGACAGAAAGAAGAGAGAGAATTTGTTTTGGTTTTGTTTTAAATATAATCTCAAGAGTAATATCTCATTGCTTTTACCATATTCTGTTTGTCAGAAGAACATCTCTAGGTCTAGCTCACATTCAGGAGGAGGTGATTATATAAGGTCATGATTACCAGGAGGATCATGTAATGGGGACACATTTTATATGTACATACCATTACCAGTGCCAGATAAAATCTACCTATCTTTCCTGTCCTTGGTACTTGAAGTAATAATATATTAGATATATAGGAATAAAAATAGATTTAAATATTCATATGGGTACATCTTCATAGAAGTTTACATACACACACATACATATATTCATATAAAAAACTACAAAATAAGCTGGGCATGGTGGTGCACGCCTGTAATCACAATGGCTTGGGAGGTGGAGGCAGGAGGATCTCAAGTTCGAGACCAGAGGCAGTCTGCATAATTCAGTGAGACTCTATCTCAAAATAAATAAATAAATAAATAAAAGTGAAAAAAATGGACTGGGGGTGCAGCTCAGTGGTCCAACACTTGCAGAGCATGCAGGCGTGAGGCCCTATGTTCAACCCCCAGTACCGCAAAACAAAAAAAAAATAATAAATATAAATAAATAAAATAAAATAAAATAAAAAAGTTTTAAAAACTACAAAATAATTTGGATGTAAAGAGAAAAGACACTAAGTGATTTTGATTTCCACATGAAGACTGCCATGTCAGGAAAATTAGACATTCCTCTAGATAACACTATGCCCAGAGAAAGAGAAGCTTCCATAAAATTTTTACAAGCTCTCCTCCCAATTCAGTCCCTCTCTCAAGGTCACAGCAGCTTATAAATAAATGGGTGTGAAGAGTGTTCATCTTGTCCCAGGGACTGTTTCTAGCTATTCTCTGAAAGTTTTGACCAATCTGCATTACATTGATCAAAAATCCTAATTCTATATACTGATATACTGATATACTGATAGAGAAATATATTCATCTCTCACGGTTCTATTTTTATCCACATTGATTTTATACAATGTTAGTAGTATTCCAACAAATTATGTCTTAAAAACAGAAGAAATAAATTAAACAGAACAAACAAACAAACAAACAAAACCCATTTAAAATACCAATAATGAAATCCCTGCTTTGGGGAAATAATGGAGAAGGGAACAAATTTGAAAGTACCCTGACCCTTGAGTTTTCATCTAACTCTAATAGTAAATGACCATGTGATTCATATTAGGCATTCATCTGCTTATTAATTTATTCTAAAACACCACAATGAAGGGAGTAATAATGCTGTCTCTGCCTGCATGGGAAGATCACAATTGTGTCATTGCCCCTTGGCTTTGAAATTCCATTGGGAAAGGGTTTTAGTAAGAAAAATATTCACAAAAGAGAAAGAGGTTTATAAATAAAATTTTCTTTTAACTAGGTACTGGTTCAGGGCAACTGTCAAGCTAAGTTTCTCACCCTCCCCCCCCCCCCCGCTCCTGTCAAGTATATTCAAGGCTTTTTCTTACAAATTACAACTATTTTGCTCTATGTAAAATAGTTAATCTTACGTATCAACCTGACTGGGCCACATGATGCCCAGAGAGCTGGCTAAATATTACTTCTGGGTTTGTACGTAGGGACTTTGTAGAAGAGATTTGGAATTGCTGGATTCAATAATGCAGACTGTCATTCCCAATGAGGATGAATATCATCAAATCTATTGAGGGTTTGGCTAGAAGGGAAAGTTGGAAGATGGTTAAATGAATTTGTCCTGACTGAAGAGGTGAGACACTGATCTCCTGTTCTTGGCACTCCTGGTCCTCAAGTCTTTAGATGTGGGCTGTAAACTATACCACTGGCTCCTGGATCTCAGTCCCTTGATTACCGCTGGTATTCCTGAGTCTCCAGTCTACAGATGGTAGATTGTGAGACTTCTCAGCCTCCATAATCAAACCTTGACTAATACATTATGTGTTCTCTGTGCTCTTTCTTGAGCCTTGCATATGCCCAGAAATTGAAAAAGGAGTGTTTTTGTGAGAAAGGCAGGCAGACATCCAGTATTGGATGATGTTCCTCAGTTGAGTAAAATGCCTTCTGCTATGGAAGAAAAGGCCTTTTCAGTCATAGCCAGAATATGGCTAATGGCCAAGATTTGGTCTCTCATGACCTACAAGAGGTCAGTCCCTTAGGGAGAAGTTCACAGATATGTACTCCTTGCCCACAGGGCTCTTGACTGGATTGTCTTGTTCCTGTTGTTGTTAGATGCCGTCGAATCAGTGTCCAACTCATAGCAACCTAATGAACAACAGGCAAACCACTGTTGTCAGTGCTTTTGTGCTACCCATAGGGTTTTCAATGGCTGATTGTTTTGGGGAAGTGGGTTGCTGGGTCCTTCTCCCAAGCCTACAGCACCTGGTGTTCCCAGGCAGTCTCCCATCCAAGGACTAACCAGGCCCAACCCTGCTTAGCTTCCAAGATCTATTGGGATCGGACACCACAGTGGTATGGCTGCAGGCAAACTGGGTTGTCTAAAGATACGGAAATTGCTCATACTTATAGGGCCACTGTAGTACAGCCCCTCATTCCCAGCCTCATTTCCTTCTTCCTGTTGTCTCTTCCCATACTTACTTCTCACTATTTCTCAACTTAAACATTATGTATGCCTTTCTTGCCCATGTATTAGGAGTGGGGAAGTCATCATTTTCTCAGAATGTTTTCTAGGCCATGAGCCTTTTTTGCTTTTCTTAGGGTTTATGCCTTTGAGACTCAAGAGCCAGAAAAAGAGATCTTTCTCCCCGCTTTCTGTTGTCACATCTCTAATCTGAGACAAGAAGCATTGAGCTCCCTGGCTATCATATTAAATGGGAATAGTATGAAGGGAGGGTGGCAGAGAAACTACTAAAAGGAACAACATGGTAGCTACTTCAAATATCTCATCCTTCCACAACTTAAATTTTACCCCATATGAAAAAAATCATTGAGGACACAGGAGATATACTTTGTCCTGGAGAGGAAGAGTCTGAGGAGGATAGATGTAATGGATGCCTTCTGATTTTTGAAGAGATACACATAGAAGAAGGGCACAACATTGTCCTTCTGATATCAAATATTAGGATCATTGGGAAAAAACAGGGAAAGATAGATTTCATGGTAGGAGAATATGATCTTCTAAGCAGATCTATCCATAGTGTGCAATAGGTTTCCTCAGGAAGTGGTTCAGGTCCAAAAAAGAGACCCCCTTGGCAGGGATGTTGAATTCTAAATCAAACATGTTTAAAGAGCAAGTGGTGCTCCCACCCTGCAGTTTTATTGAGTCTCCTTATGCATAGTCTCCAATATCAGTGTTCTATAAGCTTGTTGGGAAATCAGGGTTGTTTTGGGAGCCCTCTGAGGCTGAGAGACAGGGAAGTTCAAACACTGAACAGGTGAAGCTGTCTTCTACCTCTAAGTTTTCTCCATGTTAGAGATTTGCACCCTGCTTGGGATTGAAGTTCATATCTACTTTTCTGCCTCTACATTGGTGAAAATGGCATAAGCCTGGTAACCTAAAGTTAACTCAGGTCTTGTGGCTGGTACTTAACATTTTGAACCTAAACAATACCTGCTGCCCATTGGTGGGTTATTTTTGTTTTTGTTGTTTTGTTTTTGATTAAGAGATGAGGGCTCAGGTCCTTGACACTGATATTCAAGAAATATCTGTGTGGAGAAAATTGCTACGTATTTCATGATGATGGCTAAGGAAGCTAGCTTTTGATATATTATGTAAATCTAAATCTATTGTTAGCTTTTAAAAATCATTAAGTGTGCAGATCATTTATCTTCATATATAGAGTAGTTCATTGATTTAGAAATTAAGCTATCTAATTGCCCTAATGAGTAATTTTTGTTACTAATTTATTTGTGCAGAGGTCCTCTATCACTTGTTGACATAAGAAGCTATATCTTCTTTCTGAATTGTATTTATCTCAATTATTCTAAGTGGAAACATTTGGCTCCTAGAGATAGAAACAGAAAAGCTTGAATAATCCATTTATTTATTTACTCAAGCAATATTTGAATATCTATGTACATATGTACCAATCACAATATTAAGTGCTAAGAATACAGTGTGAAAGGTAGGAAATACTGATCTCTGAGGCATTAATACTAAAAAATCCTGCATAAATTTCATTTTTTATCAGCTATCTCTTAGGGATTGGTGAATATTTCACACTACTCCAAAAATAATGAATCCAATTCTCCTAACAAGCAGGAAGAGGCATATATCTTCTTGTGCAGACTTTTCCTCAGCAGCAGAACTAAGGTTTGTTCAGAGCTGAATGCCACTGGATGACCATGTGGGTGGGTCTTGAAGAAATGATCATAACGCCTTCCCCATGAGATTTATGAAACACTTTTCCTCATGTCATGTGAACAGCATAGCCATAACATGTGATTAGGAAGGATTCATTTTTCAAATAGAAAAATATGCCCCATACTATCTTAGTTAGATATTTTGAAGAAAATTCATAGTACTTTTATTGTTGTTGTTCTTAGGGGCCATCAAGTTGGTGTCCAACTTATAGTGACCCTACATATAACAAGTGAAACACTATTGTCAGTGCTTCTCTGCTGTTCATAGGGTTTTCAGTGGTGGAAGTGCTTTTATTAGATAGGGATAAAAAACTCTTTTAAAATAGTCTTAAGATCTTTGGCTAAGGTGCTCTACCGAAGAATAACCAGAAGTCATTAAGCTAAGGGTCCATAAGCCAGACCTTTATATGTCATTACTGATGTCACAACAACAATGTGTGAGGTAGATGCCCTCCATTTTATAAGCCAGTTGTGAAACTTGTTATTAAAAATTATATGAACTTAAAATTAAATATATTCTATTAAAAAGCAAGGGGTAGGATTTAGCTCAGTTGGTAGAGTGCTGCTCTGTACTCTCTGAGGATGTGGGTGCAATTGCCAGCCCTGCAAAAATGGGAGAGGACATTGCAATCCACTCCCAAAGCAATCCTAAAACGATCAGCTGTTGAAAACCCTATGAAAGTCTCTATGAATTAAACCCAACTCAATGACATCTAACAACAACATTAAAAAGTAAAGGTAATCAGTAGCCAAATTCATAACGTTCTAATTATTTTACTGAATTTTGCCATTTCCTGTGCTCTTGGAGTAATTCATTTATAGTTATTACTTTTTCTCCTTAACATAATATATAATGGTGTACGACTGAACATCTCTTCCCAATTTTGTGTTTAATGATGTCAAGCATGGTGGAATATTCACACCATCAGAGTTAGTAAATGTTACAAATGCATGGCTTTTTATTTTTGGAGTGAGTTCTTAAACACTGGGTACTCTTCTTTGCTCTGACTAATAAGCAATTTAAGGTGCTGATTTCCTTTCTTTTCTTTTTCCCCAGATACATGGCATCTGGAAACCAAGGGGCTAGGAGTAAGCATTGTCCGTTCACTATTATATCTAATTACCTACATGAACTCTTTTGCACCCCTTTCCTGTAAACTTGGCCTTTACTTGACTAGTTATTTTAGTGTATAAGGATGAAAAAGTCACTGCACACAGAGCTACTAGATCTCCTTGCAAATGTATTGCTGAAGGATTATTGTATTGTGTTAATGTATCATTGCCTTCAAGGCAGCACCAGAGAAGATTTTAATTTTCAGCGTCTATGTCATAGGTGCTGAAGTTTTTGAGATGACAGCAATGGGAATTCTACAGAACAGTTCTATGTTATAAAATTGGGGATTTCTCTTAGCTATTCTTTTTCCTGACCATATAGCTATGTAGTTTCTTAGCCCTCAAGGAAATTTTATAAACTACCTATACCTTCTAATAAAAATACCTTCCTATTAAGTTACCTAGAGGAGGCTGGAGATGTAGCTCAGTGCTAGAGCCATTGCCTAGTCTGTACGAGGCCTTGGATTTGATATCTAGCACTGAAAAAAATAAATAAACTAATTGGAGTGGATTTTATCATCGGCAACTAAGAATTCTGACTTATACATTAGTCAGATATAACATATCAACAATCTCAGTTACTCACTCATATATTATTTCTGCTATCAAAAAGGTCAACCATAACAAAACTAGAGATATAGCTTCTTAACATTTGGTTAAGGAAAATTCCAGTAAAATGTATGATAGTAATGCAAGGGGAGATGAGACGTTCCATCCTATTTAGCACAACTGACATTGTCAACTACTTGAAAAAAAGAGATCATGTCTTAGTCATCTTTTTTATGCAAGCTCAAAACATCAAAAGGACTGTGTCTGAAAGCAGAATGTTCACTGGAAAAGGATAGAATAGCTCATTGCTTATTCCAAGACCAGTGAATATAAGGAGTTCACATTCTTCCTGTAGAGATTATTTTCACTGTCATTCAGAACACATGAAATATTGTCTTTCTGCTTAAAGTATTTCATCTATTCAAGTGAAATAGAAACATCTGACTACCACTTGATGGTGCCATGAATAATGATAATAATCACAAATAGAAAGTCTTAGGCATTTACTGTGTGACAGGTAGTTTTATAAATGTTTAATTTACATTAGTTTATTTAATCTTTATAACTACCTTATAAGTGTTACTATAGTGAAACTAAGGCAACTTAAGGTCTTATATGTAAGTTTCTAGAATTCAAATTCAAGCATTCTTGGCCCAGAATCTACATTTTATATCACCCTGCTTTATGTCAATAAATTTTTAAATTATTATATAGTACACTAGAGACAGAGGTAGAATAATGTGTTGGGAGCAACATGGGAAATGTAGCTTTCAATGCCAAGAAACTGAAAAAATGGCATCAGGTAATTTTGAACAGAATTTGTGGCGAAGTATTAATTTTTCTTTCAGACTTTTTTCATAGCTAGGAAATCTAATATTTAATACTAATGTTATAGACATGTTCTCATGTCTATATTAGAAGTTGAGAGTTGGATTTGGGTATTGTCTAGTAGAATGTGAATATGATAGCTTTTCTTAAAGAACTTATACTTTAGATAGGAGGTCAAAATATACATGCCTGGGCAAACAGTAAATTCCCCAAGGATAGCATTTTTGTCATTTATTAAAAACTTCTTTTTTCAATCCACAGTGCCTGGAAGTTAATAGATAACAATATCTGTTACCTGGACAAACATCAATCAACATGTCATTCATTAAATACAGGAAATTAATGGGTATAAGAATTTAATAATGCCCAGAATATAGCACCAAGCAGCAACAACAAAATAACCATGATTTCAGGAATAAAGTGGAATGTGGGTTTTAAAGGCTGGCTAAAAATTTGATGGGCTGGGATTTAGCTCAGTTGGTAGAGTGCTGCGCTGCAGTCTCTGAGGTCCCGAGTTCAATTCCCAGCACCACAAAAAAATGGGAGAAGGACCTGGCAATCCACTCCCAAGAAAATCCCAAAACAGTCAGCCATTGAAAACCCTATGAGGGTTGCTATGAGTTGGATGCCGACTCTTCGGCACCTAATAACAACAACAACAAGAATTTGATAGGAGCTGGGATTTAGCTTAGTTGGTAAAGCAACACTCTGCAGTCTCTCAGGTTCAGGGGTCAGTTCCCAGCACTGCAAAAATGTGAAAAGGATGTGGCAATCCACTCCCAAGGCAATCCTAAAACAATCAGCCATTGAAAACCCTATGAGGGTCATTATGAGTTGGATGCAATTCAACCACACCTAACAACAACAACAAGATTTTGATTCCTGCAGCCATACCACTGTGGTGCCTGATCACATCAGATCTTGGAAGCTAAGCAGGGTTGGGCCTGGTTAGTACTTGGATGGGAAACTGCCTGGGAACACCAGGTGCTGTGGGCTTGGGAGAAGGACCCGGCAACCCACTCCCCCAAAACAATCAGCCATTGAAAACTCTGTGAATAGCAGAGAAGTACTATTAGTACTGTTTTGTCTGTTGTAGGTAGGGTCACTATGAGTCGGACACTGACTCCATGGCACCTAACAACAACAAGATTTTGATAAGGAGAGAAGAGAAGGTAGAGTACTTCAGGTGAAGAAGAAAAAAAAGCAAAATTGTGCAGGTGGATTGAGTAATATCATCTTATAGAGCAGCCCCTGTGGCATTCTGTTGGCAGGCATTCATTTATCCAAAGAGTAGATGGGCAGCTGGATATCTGGCAGACAACATGGAAGGCTATTATGATGGCTGCATTGTATTCTTTAAATGTTCTTTGTAAAAAAATAAAGCTATTTGAAGTAGGTAACTTTTAAGCTTCATCAACTTTTAGTGATCAAATTTAAGCATTCATGATCTCTGGAAGTGTGAGGATTGTGTGAAGAATTCTTGTTGAGTCACTGTGAAGAAAAGTATCGCTTGCTGTATTGTTTTTATTTTAAGAAGAGAAGGAGAATATCTGGAATATGCTAGCAAAACCATAATTGCCTTGTAGTTATCCTCACTGCCAAACTATGATGCTGCCAGGGAAATAAATTATTTCAGGACTCTTGATAATTAAACAGTAAGAGAAAATGACTGCAGTAGCAGCTGATTTTGATGCCTGGCTATTCAAACATGGATCTCTAGCATCAGTCACATTGAAATAGTGGATTAATTTCAGAAATAATTATGAATTTTCTTCTAAAACTCTTTCTCTCCAATAGTCTTGTTACAGGGCTGTGCTATTTCATTGCTGTGTCAATTAAACTTGATAACAAATATTTGTGATTCCTTTTCAGGATTGGAAATCTACTTGTTTTAACTTAAAGTTTTGGAATCATGGGCTGAGTTTAGGATGGAAATTATGGAGGGATGTAACTCATACCTAGTTCGTCTTGGTGGAGTCCTGCAGAAAATGCTGCTCACACATTCCTGGGAGCTACTTGTATCAGTGCCTCTGCAGTGTTGCCATTCATGCCACCACTTTCTCTCTGTCTACTTTCCTCCTTATCTTAGATGGGACTATAGTGTGCAAGGCTGTACAAAGCATCTATGATTATTGGGGGGGGCTAAGAATAATTCTGAATTTTTGTGGGTTCTTAGAGATACGTTCTCCATTTCCCCACACTTTTATCCTAAGAACACTTCCTATATTATATTATTCCTATTTCCCTAAATTTTAACCAGTAAACCATGTTCTCCAGAATTCTCTTATCCCCAATGCACCCAAAACAGGCCATTTCAAATTTTGACCAGGTCCTCTGATATTGAACAAAAGCACATATTTTTTAAGATGAAGTGGGATGGGGGGGTATTTTCTACAATCACAAGCAAAATACTTCCCAAATTAGAATAATAACCTCTATGAGTAAAACTAAGTTTTCAGAATATATAAATATGTCTGTATATATATGATAGCTGACTATCTCTCTTTTAGTAATGGCTTTATTTTAGATGAAATTGATTTACAAGCAAACAGGATACACTAGAAAGTGCTATTTATTACAAAGGAACTCAATGAGGTTAATAATCCATAAAATTAAAAATTTGTTTATTACATAGAATTTGACATGAAGAAAAGTGCTCACTTGTTTAACATCTCTAGTGATGATAAATCAAGTTAAAGCAACTGAATCTTAAATTATGCATAATAAATAATATTTCAAAAGTGAAGGTTGTTATCTTTGATGTGACCTGTGGTATATCTTTATAAGTAGATTTACACATAGTTGTGTAGTTTAATTATAATGTTCTATAAAGATTGACTGATTAATATATATTTGATCTTACTCTGCACACACATATAATAATTGAGGCAGTTTTTGAGAAAACATATAATAAAAGAAAACATAAAAAGTAAGACCTCAGAATTAGAGAAAGAAAATTAGATGATTACTCCCCCTACCACACACACCAAGAGTACTATTACTGAATTGCAACTTGATGTAAGGCAATCTGTTTATACTAAGGATCACATAATACATCACTATTTAGTTGCAAAAACCCCAGCTAGCTTCTTAGGTGGTTGGTCTGTATCTGGCAGCAGGAGGTCCACAGCCCTGAAACCCCCAGTAACTTGTAAACTTATTCTCACAGTGTGCTCACCATTCTGTTAGTGGGATTGCAGCTGCAACTGAACCTGGCTAGATGGAATTCATTGGAAATCAACTGAAGACCACAAAGGGCTGGCAAAATTTTAAGAAGCTGGAGAACCAGATGTGGATAGTAAGCCAGATCAGATCAGCCTCAGGGGTTTGGGCATTAGAAAGAACAGGAGTGGCCAGCAGCAGCCAACAGCAGTGTGGTCTGTCTCTACAATTGCCTTTGTGATGAAAGTGGTTTGCTCTTTTTCTCTTAATTAAGATTTAGAGCCCTCAGAGGGACCATGTAACTATCCAGATTATACCATGTGCTCACCCAACATCTGCTCTTTCTCTTGAAGTAAAAGACATAACTGTTTGGCTCAGGTGAAAAGACTGACGGTCATCCCTGGTGCTTTTGTCCCTCTCTCCTCACATCCAGAGCATCAGCAGATCCTATGAGCTTTCTTTTCTTTTCTTTTTTTTCAGTACTGGGGGTTGAACCCAGGGCCTCACACTTGCATGCTTTGCAAGTGCCATGCCACTGAACTGCAACCCCAGCCCATTTTTTGAGATAGGGTCCTGCTAAATTACACAGACTCCCTCTGGTCTTGAACTTGCGATCCTCCCAAGTTGCTGGGATTATAGGCATGTACCTCTGCGCCTGGCTAAGCTTTATTTTCAGTATCTATCGTAAATTCAGCCACTTCTCAACAGTTAAGACAGCTTAGATTCTACCTATATCTTTATTATTGAATCCATTCATAGCATGATTTCTGTCACCTAGGCCAAATGGATCATAAGACCATTTGAAAGCACTAGGATAAATGAGGAAAGAAATTGTGTGACTTATTGAGGGTGAGTTATCTCCTCCATCCTGGGAAACTTTAGATCAGGACTCCATGTTGTTAGGTGCTATTGAGATGGGTCTGACTCAGCGACAGCAGAATGAAACACTCCCCGACACAGTGCCAGGCACATGATCTTGTTTATGTTTAAGGCCATTCTTGCAGCTGCTGTATCAATCCATCTAGCTGAAGGTCTTCCTTATTGCTGTTGAGTTGTCACTCTCCCAAACATGATGTCCTTCTCCAGGGACTGGTTCCTCTTGACTACATGTCCAAAATACATAAGGCACAGTACAGCCATTCTTGCTTCCAAGGAGCACTCTGGTTTTACTTTTAGGACAGATATGTTGGTTCTTTCTGCAGTCTATTATATATTCAATCTCCAGTGCCATAATTCAAAAGCATCAATTCTTCTCCTGTCTCCTTTATTTACCATCCAGCTTTCACAATTATATGATGTGACTGAAAATACCATGGCATAAGTCAGGCGCATCCTTGTCTTCAATGTGACATCTCTACAGTTCAACACTTTAAAGAGGCCTTCTGCAAGAGCTTTTCCCACTGTAACACATCTTTTGATTTTTTGACTGCAGATTCTATGGGTGAGGATTGTAGAACAAATAAAGTAAAATTTTGAGCAACATTAATTTTTTTCTCCATTTATCATGAAGTTGCTTACTGACCCAGTTTTAAGGATTTTTGTTTTGTTGATGTTGAGGTGCAATCCATACTGAAGGCTGTGTTCTTTGATCTTCATCAGTAAATATTTCAAATCTTCTTCACTTTCAGCAAGAATTTTGTCATCTGCATAACTCAGATGGTTCATGAGTCTTCCTCCAATCATGATACTGTGTTCTTTGTAAAGTTTACCTTCTCAGATTATTTTCTCTGCATAGAGATTGAAGATGGATGGTGAAAGAACACAGCCTTGATGCACATTGTTCTTGACTTTAAACCAGACAGTATTTCCTTGTTCTATTTAAATGACTGCATCCTGGCCCATGTACAGATTCTTCATGAGTACAATTAATTTCTCTGCTATTCCCATTCTTGACAATGTTATCCATAATTTATTATGATCCATACAGTCAAATGCCTTTGCATGGTCAATAAAATATAGATAGATATATTTCTGGTATTCTCTGCTTTTGGCTAATATCCATCTGACATCAGCAATGATGTTCCTGGTACCACACCCTCTCTTGAATCCAGTTTGATTTTCTGGCAGTTCCCTGTCTATACACTACTGCAGTCACTTTTGAATGAACTTTAGCAAAATTTTGCTTTTGTGTGATATTAATGATATCATTTGATAATTTCCACATTTGGTTTACTCCTTTCTTGGAAATAGGCAAAAATATGTATCACTTTCAGTCAGTTGGCCAGGTAGCCGTTTTCCAAATCTCTTAGCATAAACAAGTTAGCACTTCCAGTGCTGCATGTTAGTGGAAATATCTCTATTGCTATTCCATCACTTCCTGGGACTTGTGTTTCAACAATTCAAGGCAGCTTCCACATCTTCCTTCAGTATCATTGGTTCCTGATCCTATACTACCTGTTGAGATGGTTGGTCATCCTCTAGTTCTTTTTGGTATAATGGCCTTGTGTATTCCTTCAGTGTTCTTTTGATGTTTCCTGAATTGTTTAATATTTTCCCTGTAGAATCCTCTACCATTGCCACCAAAGGCTTGAAAATTTTCAATTCCTTAAGCTTGAGAAAGGCTTTATGTTATTCTCTTTTGGTTTTCTATCTCCAGCTCTTTGCAGATGTCATTATAATATTTGATTTTGTCTTCTTGAGCTGCCCTTTGAAATTTTCTGTTTAGTGCCTTAGGTTCATCATGTCTTCCTTTTACTTTAGCTGCTCAACATTCAAGGGCAAGTTTTAGAGTCTCTTTTGACATGTAATTTGATATTTCTTTTCTCCTTTCTTTTTAATAACCTTTTACTTTCCTCATTAATGATGTCTTTGATATCATGCCACAACTGGTCTGACCTTCTATCATAAGTGTTTAATGTATCAAACCTGTTCTTAGTCATGGGTGACCTATGAACTCAGGTGAATATACTCAAGGTCATACCTTAGTTCTCATACACTTGTTCTAATTTTCTTCAGTTTCAATTTGAACCTGTATATGAACAGTTGATTTTATGATCCATAATCAGTAACTGGTTCTGACTTTTGATATTGAGCTTTTACATTGTCTCTTTCCACAAATGTAGTCAATTTTGTTCCTGTATATGTCATCTGGTGAATTGTATGGTAGCCATTTATGCTGGTGAAAAATGTATTTGTAATGAAAAGGTCATCAGTCTGACAAAACTCTATCATGTGATCTCTAGCATAGTTTCTGTCACCAAGGCCATATTTTCCATCTACTGAGCCTTCTTTGTTTACAACTTTTAGAATTAAAATAAATGGGTGGAAATTATGAGAAAGGTAGGGAAAAATTAGTTGAAAAATGGGCATTTTCCAAAGGTCATGACTCTCCATAATTTGATGTCCAAGCCTAGGATGAGCAGCTTATTTGGGTGCTTGCATCATAATTTATGCCCTGGCCCTGATGGCCAACCCAGTGGATGCACTGTGTATTTTCACTATTTTTTCCTCCTTTATTCCAATGCCAATCTCCTGCCACTATCACATGCTCTCTTAAGTAACCTGGTTGTTCCAAATGAACAACACTCCTGGAGAGTCTACCCAATGCTGGTTTGTGACCTGGCATTTTCTCCAATATCCTTTTTCTTTATACTTAAACTTTCTATCTATGCTGTATTTCCCCATTTTCTTCAGTTTTTTGGTCTTTAATTCATTAAATTCTAGTTTCTCAGACATATAAGCTTTTGTATCTTTGTTAGCGTTCCTTATCATTTTTCCTACCTGTTCTTGAGGAAAATCTCTTGATATCTCCCTTACCCTCTCCTAGCATTGTCTGCAAGTGAATCAAAAATTTTAATCATGTTGATGAGTATAGTCTAATACAACACCAAATTCAAGGAAATTGAAAGTCATGAGTCTGGCAGTGGAATTAGACTCAATAGAGTCTATTAGTCTATTGAGTCAATTAGACTCAATAATGAATCTAGGTTAATCTTTAAAAGTTAAAACATAAGTCATAAATCAGTAATTGTGGTATTGAAATTATGGTATTAGAAAAAGTCTGGCAGTGGAATTAGACTCAATAGAGTCCATTAGTCTATTGAGTCAATTAGACTCAATAATGAATCTATGTTAATCTTTAAAAATTAAAACATAAGTCATAAATCAGTAATTGTGATATTGAAATTATGGTATTAGAAAAAAGTCTAATGTACATTTGCTTTCATTCAAAAAGCATATATTGAATGCCCTATATGCTGAGTAGTAGATGTTCAGGATAGAAAATGGAATGAATCAGTATTTTGCAAAAGGCTGCATGTATGGTTCTCAGAGTGAAAATTCTATAGACATTTTGAATATGGAATGAGCAAGATATCTTATCTTTCTGTTTTTCTCAGTGTTTATCACTAGCAAAAGTTTCTAGTGAAAAACTATCCAACCTTTTCAATTAATCAAACAGCTGGGAGATGATTAAGTATAAACATTTGCATATCTCATAAAGTTCTATATTTACCAATAGTGACTATGATTTGGGATTTTAAAATTTTATTTTAGAGACAAGAAAATATTTTTTAACAGATGACTGAAATGCAAACTAGGGTATGGTTCATGCAGCCCAACTGTGCTGCTGCTTTGGGTGGCAGCATGATCCAGGCAGACAAAAATTCAAATCCAGATTTCTACACTTAAATATCATGTGCCCTTATTTCTCCAAAACAGCTTATTTTATGAAAGAATGGAAAATAATAATAATGAATGTGGTATAAGATTAGAAATAATAAATATATCTTAGAATATAAACTACTAATATTCAAGATACACAATCTACCCATCTCTTCTGTCCTCTGAAGACAAAATGATAGAAACACATTCTGAAGAGTCATGGGAGGAAATGATTAGACTTAATAGGGAAAAAATATCCCAAGATTGTACCTGCAGAGAGAAATCTGTCACCAGCAGAGAGAAGGGGAACAGATTGGGAGGATGGGACAGTACAAAGTAGTGTGTAAATAAACAGCATGCTGAGAAGACACATGTTGATTAGAGACACCTCTCCTAGAAGACGAATTGAGAGTGCCTTTGGAGTTTGAGGGTATCTGAGAATACTAAAACATGGAGAATTTTAATAAAACTTTCTTTATATACTTTGAATGATTGAGTAAAGAATCCTCTTTGGAGGATACTAAATTCAGGAGCATACAGGGAATGGCTTTTCTCTATGAATGGCAAAATACTGAGCCTTCATATAAAAAAGGATAAAGAGGACCCAACACAAGCAGCATTGACACAAATGCAAGATTTCAGAAAGATGTTTTATAATATTGAATTGAAGATGTCTATCAGAAAAAGTCCTTTCCAAGTTACTAACTGGGAGTTTCCATTTTAATGGGACCTTTAATAGACTCTCAATTATTCATGAATTTGGAGTTCTTTCTGCAAGAATTCAGAGGGTTGATGGTGGGTATAGGAACCAGTTTAGTCTTATATCTTTTCTCTGCCAGGGTAATTACTTCTAGTACCTATATGATTGATGCTTTGAGACCCACAATGCTCAGGCAAAGCCACCATCTATCAGACCACTTTCTCTTATAAAAAGGAGAGCCAGTTAGGAATATTTTGATGTGATTGACTAAAAGGGACTTTGAGTAATGGTTAGAACAGCTCAGGAATGCTGCAGCAATGACCAGTTGCATTCCAGATGAGATGAGAGATGCCAACCTCCTAGGATGTTCAGGGACTCAAATCATGTCTTACACTCGTGGAGACTGACAGGGGCAGAACCAGGAAGGAACACACCAATTTATGACTGTGCAACAGTGAGCATTGAGCCTCTGACTTCATGACCTAAGGAAAAAACTCTTATATTAAACCTACACTTGGGCCCTAAAATGGGACCTGCAAGCTTGCAAGTATGTCTAAACCATACTGACAAGAGGAACAAAGAATTAAGGATTAATAAATGACTAGATGCCATTCATTCTTTGAAGAGCCATCTACGTATTCTCCTTTGCCCATTTTATCAAAGCAAGAGAGAAAAAGTATCAAAACTTGCAACCAGCCAGGCGCAGTGGTGTATAACTGTAATCCCAGCAACTCAGGAGGCAGAGGCAGGAGGATGGGAAGTTCGAGACCAGAGGTAGTCTGAGTAATTTACTGAGACCCTGTGTCAAAAAGTAAAAAAATGGGCTGGGGGTGCAGCTCAGTGTTACAGCACTTGCAAAGCATGTAAGCATGAAGCCCTGGGTCCAACTCCCAGGGCAGCAATAAATAAATAAATAAGTAAATAAATAAATAAATAAATAAATAAAACTTGCAACTGGAGGATCTTCAGTCCTGATGTATTGGGTAGAGCTGAGCAAGTGTTGCTTCCTCCCTTGAAAACTAACTCCCAGGGATTGTCTTATTGAATCTCTCCATCCAGGTTGGAAGACCTTGGAGGCAAGGCAAGGGTCCAGATGGAGATCACAGCCCCTGTTAAGTTTCCAGTATGCCAGACTGGGAAATAGGCATCACCACCAGAATCATTTTCACTTCCCACATTTCTCAAATCTTACTGATGTATGAGCCAGTTACATGACTGCCAAAAGGTGGATACTGAAACTGGTCCTATCCTGGGTTTTAGCTGAATAGAAGGAGGATTGGGTGGCCACTTGCCCAGGATGGATCCTTCATTTTCCATTTGGATTATGGAGTCAAGTCCTTTGGAAATTTTATGAGCTCCTCCATTTCAACATTTTCCAGAAGAAACTGTGTTTAACTTACCAGACCTCATCTGGTCACAAAACCATAGGCACCTGAGGACACCTGAGCACACTTTGAGCTTTAGGTATCTAACAGTCTTAACAGAAGAGTTTTTTTCTCCTAGAAATCACTGATCTTCCAACCTCCAATCAGGCAGACATAGATGCTCAATACCATATACATGATCAAATATTTCTAGTAAGGAAAAAGGTGGTCTGGGAAGAATTATTGGAGATAGCATCTGAGCTGACTCCCCAAACACAAAACACAGGAGAATGAGTATCTCTGATATGTGCTAGGACCAGGACACTTCTAATTGTTCAGCCTCAGATTTTATAATCTCTACAGACTGCCAAAAATCTATTTCAAAGTGATGGGACAATATTCAAAGAGATGAATAGGAGGTGCTTGCCGAATAGTATTTTTGGAAAGAATATATATTGTATTTGTATTTCCACTGTCTAAAACTTAAATTTGTGATTATGATTCAGGTATCAGAAAGGATTGAGTCTCATGCTAAATTATTCCTTCCTTGCCTATCAATGTGTAAAGGAAATGAATATATCCTTGACTTTGAACATATATCATGTGCCAGAAACTGTCTAAGTGCTTCATATACTTTAACTCAAAATGTACTTTATGTCTCCAGAGAAGAATAAATAATTCTCTGGTCTGACATTCACAGAACAGTTCACTGCACCTTTGGATGGAGTTAATTACATTTTACAGAGTAATTTCCCCCAAGAGAAGCAACATGTAAAAACAAAACAGGAATGGCCTGATATCTGAATAAAAATAGTCACTAATGGCTTAATGAAATGTTGTGGGTTCCTTCCTGTCAACAGGATAAAACTACTGGTGACATTAATTATTCATCCTGGACTAGGTACCAGGTATGGTCCAGGCATGATATAAGATTACTATGAACATATCAATGGAAAGTTTTCCATTCAGAGAGAGGTGATAAATCATCCCATTTCAGAATATAGTTCTGTGCTTCGGGAAATCATCAGCAAATAAGTGTGTATTGTTTTCACAATCCTTGACTCAATTTGTGAGAATATTCAGTCAACTGTAATGTGTTTTCAAAATATTCATGGATAGGGTTAAGCCTGACTCCTAGCATATAATTGAAGCAACTGCAGGAGAATTTAACACCGTTTATTTTCTTAAAGTATATAATTTCTACTAATCATTAGATTACCATATTGGTTGATTATAACATCATGATGCCAATGGATTTTAGGCAAAGTTTCCATGAAAATTGCAATAAATCCATGATTATTGCATTTAAAATGACAAATACTAAAGAGGAAAGTTAACCAGTGAGATTTTGTGTGATCAAGCAAAAGGTTAAGCTTGATTAACAGTTTAAAATGAATTTAGTTTTTATCTTATTATGAGGTTACCAAGATGTTTTAAATAAAGAATACAAAATATAGGTCATTAACAAGATGAAAAAGAAAAATTATCTGTGATCTCACCTTGAAGATACTGATTGTGACATATTTTTATTTTCCTTCCAGATTTTTGAAAACATATATACATACATAATTTACTTTTATAAAGAAGGGATCATATTATATGTTCTTTTTTAGTCACATATCTATAGATTGTGACTATCATCTCCAATCATATTACTGTATTTTACAATGGATAATTATATGTTTCTCATAAATTATTTTACCAACCCCTTATTTGGGACATCTATTTTGTTTTTTTCCTTCCTTTGCAATTTTAAAGAGTATTGTAGTGAGGGTTCTTGACACTATGCCTAATAATATAAAGTTTCTTGGAATGAATTTCCAAAATGTAATTGTTTTAATTGTCATTGATTTAAAGTCCAAACTACAATTTAAATGGTCAAAGTATAATGTAATACGCACTTTATAGAAGAACATACAAAGATGTTCTATAAATGTTGAAAATATGCTTAATCTCATTAATAATCCCCCAAAATGTAAAATTAAAACCACCACAAAATAATAC